>VNJQ01007729.1:0-45845 GCA_008042515.1 Drosophila truncata
TGATGAATTGTTGATGAATTGTCGATGAATTGTTGATGAATTGTCGATGAATTGTTGATGAATTGTTGATGAATTGTTGATGAATTGTTGATGAATTGTTGATGAATTGTTGATGAATTGTTGATGAATTGTCGATGAATTGTTGATGAATTGTCGATGAATTGTTGATGAATTGTTGATGAATTGTTGATGAATTGTCGATGAATTGTTGATGAATTGTCGATGAATTGTTGATGAATTGTTGATGAATTGTTGATGAATTGTCGATGAATTGTTGATGAATTGTTGATGATGATTGTTGATGAATTGTCGATGAATTGTTGATGAATTGTTGATGAATTGTTGATGAATTGTCGATGAATTGTTGATGAATTGTTGTTGATGACAGCCTAGGACATGCCCATGTTAAATTCATCAACAAATTGTATGGCTGTTCATCGATGATTCATCAACAACATCCTTCGGGTGTTGATGAATTGTTGATGAATTGTTGATGAATTGGAATTGTTGATGAATTGTCGATGAATTGTTGATGAACAAATTGTATGGCTGTTCATCGATGATTCATCAACAACATCCTTCGGGTGTTGATGAATTGTTGATGAATTGTTGATGAATGGTACTGCAGGGATACTATAGCTGGCTATATTTTCATTTGGCACGCCACATAAGCGTTGGCAAATGGATAAATATAAAATTTGTCTCTGTTGTGCTGTCCCCTGCGGGGAGCTCCGTTCGTGTTTCCGTATCCTTTTATACATTTTTTTTTTGGTTTGGTTTGGCCTGATCCACTTAGCTTTATTAAAAAGCTCACCACCTCGATGTATTTCAGACCCAGTTTTACTTGCCAGGACCTCGTCTTTCAAGTGAAAGGCGCATCATATTACACAAGCGAATAAATGACGCAACTAGCCGAAGTCTGAAAACGGTTGAGGAATTAAATTGAACGCTTAAAAACAATTATTTCAATTATTTTTAATATTTAAAAAATAAATTCCTAATAAATACGGGGAATTTTCTGTGAGCCTATTTCTTTTTTAAGCTGTTACTCAATTTTTAAGCCCCATTCTAGAGTATTACTGGACTCGCCATCATCTTCTCTCTCCTAATTTTTACCCCTTTTATTTACCACATTTTCCCTCTTCATTTCACTGGCCAGAAGTGTCTCTTGTTTGGCCATAAACAATTTGCGTTGATATAGAATTTCCGGTATGACGTAGATATGCGAATGAAATGCTTTTTTAAATGTTTACCGCTTCGGTGTGTAGCTTCGTGTGCTTCGTGCCACATGCAAGTGTCGTTGTTGCCTTTGCCTTCACTTTTCCGTGCCTGCTGCTCCATTCTGATTTTCCAGGTGACTTTTTGGCCTTCTCTGTCTCACCTTTTTGCCGTGTGTTTTGTTTGGCACGCAAACTTTTGCCGCTTGTATCGAGGGTCATGTTTCATGCGGCTTCCGCTCTGCACCTGTGTGAGTTCCTCCACTGCCGTTGCCTACTTTCTGGCGGCAGTCAACTCGCTAGCTCTGTGTGTGTATGAGTGTATATGAGTGTGTGTGTTTGCGTGTTGCTGGCCCCAACTTTCGGTCGTGTTCAACGAAATTTATGACGACAATCGTGTCTATCTGTCCGACTGTTTGTCTTGGCCTGTTGCCCCTAAGCGTTTACCCGATAAAGATCACACTTTAATCGAGGCAATGGATAGTTTTTAGGAAGAAAACATAATTTTAACAAGGGAATAATTATTTTTTCAAAGGAACAGAAGATTTAAAAATAGTTTCAGTTAATATACAAATTTTAACAAACACAACAAAAACCAAAAAGAGAAAGAACAGACGGAAGGGGCCATAATTTATTTCCTAAGAAATCATTGCATACTTTTGGGCACCTTTTTTAAATAGTTGCAGGATCACCCTAGATAGTTTAAAGATTTATTCTCTATTTTTCCCATTTACTACTCATTCCAAATGACACATTTTCTCATGGCTGGCTCTTAATTAACCAGAGATTTTAGATCATTCCAACTCTCTGTGTGTGCGTGTTAGTGACCTTAGTGACCTGGAACTGCACTCGTTGCCAAAAACAGAGCGAGCCAAAATGCACAGCGGCCTAATGGAGGAAATTCGCAAAACTCGCTCCATCTCTATTTCTACGGGACCACCGCCGCCGCACATAATCGAAGACCAAATGAGAAATTCTTGTTGGAGAGTCCAGTCGGGGCCGTGCATTTGGCCTCGTTTCCATTACACACTGCGCCTAAAAGTAGCCTCCAGCAGATTTAATGCATCCGCGCGAGCTCACAGCGGGGATACGCAGAGCCAGCGGGCAGCTCCATCATTTCGTGTCCATTAAATCGTTTTGCTCCAGCCGCTGAGTGGTTATTGATTAATCGCCAGTGGGGAATGTCTCCCTCTCCCCCTCGTTTGCTCTTCAGCACCCTCTCTCTCACTCTCTTTCTCTGTGTTTGTGTGAATTCAAGTGTGCACGGAAGCGCTGCAGCGCTGATAGCTGATGTTGGCATGTGGGCTTTAAGGCAGCACTTACGTTAACCCATTAACGTCAGAGAGATGTTGGGCGCCATAAAAAGTTTCTCAAAATGTTTTCTTATCACGAGCCCCGGCACAGATTGCGGACCGAAGTGGAAGTTTGTGGAATATTTAACTAGTTGGGTGGAAAAATCAAATCTTTTTTCTGACTTGGCAATAAAAAATTAAATAGCGAATTAAAGACTAAAGAGTAAAGGTTCACTCAACAAATATAAAACTTTTCCTTTGCAGTCTAAAAGTATTATATGTCATGATTGTTATTATAAAATGATAAAATCACATTTTGTTGTCTAGTTACCATACCTTCTCTCCTTATAAACGTACGATTCCCGCGACAATAAATATAATTTAAAAAAAGGTATATCTCATGATAAAACCATTGTTTTTCAGTCAAAAAATGTGCAATCAAATTCGAAAGCGCATAATGCAATGCATTAATGCAAAATTACATAACTATAATGTAAGTAAGGGAAAGATTCCCAGTTAAAAGTTATTAAAGTGGCTTATATGTTAACATCACAAATACCTGATATTCCTGACATCCCAATAGGTTTTTGATTGACCCTTGACATTTGGTACTTAACAATAAATCTCCAAAGACCTGAAAGCATTTGCGTTCATTCATTTCGGGTATTTAAAAAACCCCGTAATCCCCATTAAGTAAACCATAAATGCACCAAGGACTTTAAATGCATATTTTAAATGGCTGCCACAATTGTTTTTAAAGCTCCAGAGAGTGAGAGAGAGAGAGGCAGCGAGGGAAACCCACAGAGGAATGCGAATGCCCGGTTATGATTTCATATTGCTTTTCGTGTATTTTCGCTGATTGGCTTTGGCTGCTCATCGATTCATTACATTTCGCTTTCCACGAAAACCAGAAAAATAAATGCAGAATTCGCCCCGCCTCTGGTATGCGCATTTTCGATGGCTGGCAATCAGCGGGTCCTAAAACTATGCACCATGCATTTTTCACCAGCCGCAGAACAATGATTGCCATTGTTCGCCGCCGGGGCGGGTTGTTTTGTTGATTTACTACTGACCCGATTTTCGGGCTTGTCAACACAATGGCATAGCTATAGCCTATATATATACATACATACATATATGCATGTATGAAGCGTGTAACCCCCACACGTGGCTGGTCGGCTGTTCGGCTGCTCGGGAATTTGTCGCCGCTGCCCGGCGCTATGTGCAACTAATAGTTGCATACATTCTGGCGCCCGCGCGGGTTAACTTCCACTCAAAGCAGCGCGTTGCATAACTCTAGGCACCTCCGCCGCCGCCGCCGCATATGCAGGCCATTGTTTCGGGGAGGCAAGCAGGCATGCAACAGACATGCCAGGCCCAGGAAAATGCCCCAAGTTATTCGCTGTATTTTTTTTTGTGCTCCGGAAAACCGCTCCGAAAAAATGTGTGCCTCGGCTCAGGTCCTTTCTCTCTCTCTCTCTCCTTTCTGCGCCCAAAATTGTTGCATATTTTGTGGCACATGTGTTGCCGTAATTTGGTTTACACGTCCACGACTTGACAGGCAGCAGGAAAACTGTGGCAAGCGTTGACGAGAGGCGATGTGGGGGTGGCATGAAATGGGAGTTTAATTTGACTTTTGCTTTGGTAAAAATGTGTACATGACTTTTCCGATCTGAGAGGGGAAAATATGTCCTTTAAGAGACTTAAAAAGAGGTGCTAAAGAAATCCAGAGAGTTTTGATATCTCAGGAAAGGGTATTGAAAACTAAGCTATAAAATTTTATATCTGAAAAAGAAAATTAATTTAAAAATATATTTTCGTGTTGCTCTAAGAACTTCTTAGATAATTTCCAAACAATTAAAAAAAAGCCTTGCTCCTGGTCCCCCTTCAAGCCCCAAGATCACTTTCATCACTTTGACACCGCCTTGACTTTCGATCGAACTCGAATTGTGTCAATTTATGTGCCGATATATATCCCCAATGGAATGCCCTGCTATTATTTCTTTCCTAATACCAGCTCTCTCGCCTGCAGTTCTGCTGCCTTGGCATTCTGTGATTTTTCATTGTGCCAGTCACTCACACTCGCACCCCCTTATTGGAGGTCCTTCAGCTGCCTCTTGTGTGATATTGAGTGCACTTTGTCAAAAGTTATTTTGCAACATTTGCTATTATGCGCTCGATAACAATTTTATAACATTTTTTCCCTTCCCCCCCAGCCACCACCCTTGGTCGCCATCTCGTTTTTTGCGTTTCGCAATTTATTGTGTTACATATATTATTATTGTGTACTGAAAAATGCATTTTTCATGACATAACAACGACCCGTTTGGCATTGCCATCCCGAATTGGGTTGCGTTGCGCCCACTCCGCTTTTCCCATTTCCCCTTTCCCATTTTCCATGCACTCTCTCTCTGGGCAAAGTTTTGGGTTGAAAAATGGCTCTTGGCCTGGGGAGCCTGGGCCTGGGCCTGGGCCTGGATCCTGGTTTCGGGGCCTGCCCTCGCCACGGCATGCGTATAAATTGTTTGCGACAGTAATTGGAACACAATGTTAAAGCATGAAATTTTAATTTGATTTTCAATCGAGCCCTCGCCCTGAGTTTATTCAGATAAAAAGCTGCCACTGAGTTGGACCACTTTGAAGTCTCCCAGAGAGAGTTTTCTGAGCGTTGTTAACTGGAGTTGATAGAGAAGCCAAGGCACAAAAACGATTGCATATGCTCTTGAGCCATTGAGCTGGTTTTATGATGCTTTATTTTATTTATTTGTATTATTTATTGAGAAGTTAATGGTTACCACAGGTTTATTTTAAGGTAATACATTATTTACTTAATATATTATTAAGGTAATACATTATTGGGGATAATAAAACAATTTTCAAAGTAAGAGGGCATACTTTAGCTTTAAAAAACTAATATCTATCATTAAAAACTTTTGAAAAACTAAGAACTCACATTTAATAATTTTGTTTACCTTTTTAACTTGTTAATAATGCATAAAACAATTTTTTATAAACTAAACTCTCAATAAACTATTATAAATAAATTGTAAATGCTTAAAATACATAAATTTCATCATTTGTATTACATTTATTAACTAGTTATTAATGCATAAAGCTTTATTTTTTAGACTCTCCTATTTCGTATTAAAAAAATATTCCAAATTAAATAAAAGTTCAATACCCCATCAATTTATGTTTTTCCTGAGACTTTGACATTTCCAAAGTCCGTCATTTTCTGGGTAAACTTGTCTGCAACTAGTTGTTGACTTCAATTTAGCAGCTTGATTGTTTTTCGACGCTTCTCTGGCTTCCGACGACCTCCTCGGCCATATGCCATCGCCTGATGGGGCTTCCACGGCACTCTCTGGCCTAATCGAATGGCATTCTCCGGCAGTTTCCAGGTAACCCACATGGCAACATGCCAGTTGCCTGCTGCTGGCCATTGTCTTGACTTGGCCTTACTTGGCATTCAGCTGTCTTAAAGCTGGCTTGCTCGTTTTACTGAATCTGTATTGCCGGAAGATGAATGCAAACTCGCTTCCAATTAATCACAAATCCCTCTCAGAAGCTAGAGGAGGAGCTTGCCAGGGATATCAATCATTTAGCGGACAGGACACGCTTATCGATTACAATGAAAGCGAAGCCAGCACACACACACAACACAACACATGTGAGCAGTTCAAAAATTCGATTAAAATTCAGCAGGAGAACAGGAAAAGCCGGCGGAAACAATAAAGGCCACAACAACGAAACTCGCATCATTAATTTTTTTGCAGCAAAAATTTATCGCCTATGATTATGCAGGGCGAACATACAAAACAGAGTAGAACAGAATAGAACAGAATGTTTGTGCATAAAGCAGACAAAGGAATAATGGGAAATATAGGGAAACCCATTTCTAACTTTGCCGCCATCGGAATCGGAGGAGGGCTCGTTTTTTCGCCTACCAATCATTATTCAATATGTTGACTTTTGTGCTTTCCACATTTGTTTCGCTCCAAGCCACATAAGTCATGTTGTTGGTGGGAAACTGTGGAAAATGTGTGTGTGGGGGGCACCGCCGAAGACAAAGAAAAATTTGTTCAAGTGGCTCGATGGGAGCAAGGGAGGTAGAGGCGGGCAGGCAGCGCGTCGATGTGGAAATTGTGATAGTGAAAGGATGGAAAATGGAGAATGGCAAATATGGGGTTGGAGGCGAGGCCCTCAAACACTTTCCCTGCCCCTCCTCCTCCTCCCTCTGCCACCCTGAACAATGAACTCGGTGGCAACACTGTCGAAGTTGTTTAACTTTGCATTTGTCCCCGACTCCTGCTCCTGCTCCCTTTCGTCCTTCGCCTAGTCTGTTGCCTTTGATTAGGGCCACCTACAAGTGTCAGCTGGGGCATTGTTTCGAACATTTCAGTTCCAGGTGTGGATTTCCCCCAGGTGAGAAATCACTAAGCTCTGCCAACTATGCCCCCTTAAAGCTTATTTAACAGAGAAGCTTCAATCGGAATAATCGGTAATAATGGAATGCATTAGATTCATTCCATGTTTGCCTTTAGCAAATGCAATTAAAAGTTGGAAAATTAAAAGCAAATACAAGGGCCGAAAAATTTAATTACGCATATTAATTCCACAATGGCGAAATGAAAAATTAAGACTCTGTTTATCTTTATTTATTTTGCCCGGGCAACTGGCCACTGGCCACTGGGCAGTGGCATTTCGTTTGCAATCAATAAAGCGACCGCAGATGGATGGCCCACAGTAGTCAGTCTGCTACGGACTCATTGTTTTTCCGCCTCTCTCCTCCCGCGGCAGAAGGTGTCAATTATTGGGAAGCTTGTCAATGGAGCGATTTTCCTGCTGGGTGCGGTATAAAAATTCGAGCAGCAAATGAACCTTCAGCTCTCCCTCGCTCCCACTCGGTCTCTCGGTTTTGTAAATTTAATTTGCGTTTACTCGCCGCCTCCTCTCTCTATTGCCTGATGTTTTGCGGTTAACCGAAAATGTTCGGATGCAACACATTTGCAGTTTTACAAAGCTCAACACGAAATGATTTCATCTGGTTGCCGCCAAATCTCACCTCTCCGTTCACCATCCTTTGGCCCCACCAATTTGGTCCTTCGAGCTGGAACCCAGGGATCGTTTGCATTGTTGCGGTAAATTGGTAAAATTTACATACCATTGGCTTTTATTGTTTATGTATCGCTGGATGTATCATCATGAGCTGCTCGATGATGGCTTTAAAATTGTGGCGATTAAAATTGCAGATGCAACAGACCTGTATCCATTTCAGTTTTGCTTTTGCTTTTATTTTAATTGGTCTGGCCAGAGTAACCTTTATAATTGGCATTTTCTAATTATTTCACAGTTTATCAGGTTGTTAGTTTCACACGAATATTGATTTGTGCAGTCAGTGGCTTCACAGGAAGTCAAGGGTTATGTCTGTCATTGAAAAGGGTATTAAATTTTGTTTTAAAGGAGTAGTAATCTATATCTGCTAGTAATTATTTTAAATCGTTTATTTAAGTTAACTTCAAGCAACTTAAACCTTTAGCCCTTACTTCCATTTATATCTCATATATCTAGGGCCATTTTAAAGCTCTTAAACCAATGCCCAGTTCACATTTCGACCATAAATAAGGAGAGCACAACGGTTTTTAAGTGTTTCGCCGGCCAAACGTGCGAGAAATGTGAAAATGTGGTGGCTCGCTCCTCCTCCCCACCGACAGCACCTGCCGTAAATGGTTGTTTTTCCACCGATTCTGGTGCGCCATATGCTTGATTTATACGATAAAGAAAGGTTGCTTTCCGTTGGGCTTTTAGACCGGACCTGGGTCAACCTTGGAGCCGCTGTTAACATACAATCGGCATGTAATAGTTTGTCACTTGACTGCGTTGTTTGTGTGTCCCTGCATAATGACAGCTGTGCGACATGTCATGGTATCCCAGAAGCAGCTGCAACAAATACAACCACAGGACCCACCAGTGGCAACATGCAGAGTCACATATTGATGATGTGCGTCAAATGTCACCGCTGCTGCTGCTGCTATTGCTGCTGCTGTCAATTTTGTGAGGATTCTCCCGTTTGTTACTCCCCTGCCTCGTTCATGTTGTCCGGCATTCAGTATTCTCTGTATTCTATTCAGTATTCCCCATGGCGGCAGTTACTTCATTTATGTTGCTTAGTTGACCCGTGTTTTTTGTTTTGTTGGGGCTTTTCTAGTAAGTAGAAGTAGGGCTTAGTTTGTTTTTTGAATTGTGAAAAAATAATGGCATTAAGTATACGTTTTCTTAATATACTTCAGTTTAAGAACATTCATTTTTGTATGAATTTTGTACGAATTTAATGAAGTATTTCATTTAAAATAAATTGGAAAATATTAAATATAAAGCTGTATAGTTATGAGCTTGTTTTGAACTATCAATAACCATTTTTAGGTCATGTAAGGATCTATTTTTAATAACCTCTGCCTTATTTATTTATGTATTTCCTACTTATTGTATACATTTGTAGTATATTATATTATTTATATTAGTTTTTAAGGGTATCCTTTTGTCGTAACTCTTGAATCCATTATGTATTGCTTCTATTTCCACTGTTTTTGCTGCTAATATTGCTGATGCTGCTGCTGTTGTTGCTGATATCACTGTTGCTGTTGTTGCTGCTGCTGCGTTTGCTGCTGTTGTTGCAGATTCTATTGCTGTTGCAGCTTGCATTGTTGCTGCTGCTGCTGCTGCTGTTGCAGCTTGTTTGACAAATTGATCGCGTGATATGTTTGCCCAATGCTGTGTCATTGTTGTGCTGTGGTGGCCACACACTGCTGCTGCTGCTGCTGCTGCTGTTGTTGCTACTGTTGTTGCAGCCACTGTTTGCCGCCGCACAAGCATATTCGGGGCTGCATTAGTTGCAATGGCAGTGAACTCCATCGAGCCGAGAGTGCAGTGCAGCCCCCTGCATGTACATTTTGTTCTCGAAATTGCTTTCGATGTAAATCGAAACCTTTGTGTCCGTGGTCCGTCGTTTGTCGTCCTTGGTCCTGTCCGGCAAATAGCAAGCCGGCGCCGTAACAACTCCAAATTGGTAAGCCCTTGTTGGGCCACCGGAAGAATCTGCAGCTTGGAAAACTTTGCCACTGACTTTTGATTGGGCTCACATTCCACAGGAGCACTCTGAGGTCCTTTGCTGGATGGGTCTCGTCTCGCATATGCATAATCAGGACTAGGACGAGGACCCGGACCCAGCCGAGTAGAGCCGAGTCCGGGATTGTCACAGTTATGAGACAGGACTGAGTCCTGGGAGTCCTGGCAACGTCAATTCGTTAACAGCTACGTCAGCTTTGCTGCTAATTTTGTTTGTCCTGTGTCGCCATCCACCCACACACACACACACATGGACGAAACACTGAGGGGGAAAAGTAAGCGCACACTTTGTACGGTCCGAGTGGCACCATCTCTCTCTCTCACTCTGTATCCTCTGTGTCCCGCTCGTCGGGCGCCTTTGTTTGTCCTGCACTCCAAACACTGCAGACAAAATGCTGTCGAAAATGTTGCCTGTTGGCTGATGTCTCTATTCTGTGTCTCTCTCCTCCCACCTCTGTTAATCCGCCTAGCGTTATGCAACAAAGTTTTTGTGGAAAATTAATTAATTTCATGTGCAAACAGTTGTTAGATTTTTACCTCGCACAAGGCATAGCCGGTGGTGTAGCCTGGCTACTGTTTAGTTGGCTTAAACCCTTTTACCTTTTACCTTTGGCCGTGCTCTCCATTCTAATTAAATGCTCTACTCCTCTCTCTCTCTCTCTGTTCTGTCTTGCAGATCCCTCAACAAATAGTACACATGTGCCAATCTGAAAGCTGAGCTGAGCTTCGGACAAGGAAAATCCATACCAACGAATTCCGGGACAAGTGATGAAGTCATGAGACCGACATTCGATCGACGCCTCTGGATATTATTGTTCATTATTTCAGTACAATGTAAGTACCCCGAAGAGTCGGGTAAGAAGCTTACTAAGACATCCCCTTCGCACATATGTTGGGCAGAATGTGGAAATGAATGGGCCAAGTGGCCTCAGAAGGCCAAGCAGCTCGTATATTGCCGGGGCAGAAAGAATGGACCACTTTGTATGCCGGCAACGTGTGAAAAATAGTTCACAGATAATCGCAGTCAGGCAGGTCACATTATTTATGCGCCAGCACACATCCTCGTCCTTAGCCACAGCCACATCCTTGGGATCCGCTTCCCTAGCCTTGATATTCTATGCCACATGCAGCAAACAAAGCCATTTCTTTTATTTGATGTGCGTTTTTAGGACGGGGCTGTGGCGGAGGAAGGGAGGGAGGGTCAAGAGCGAGGAAAGCTGACCCTGGGCATCCTACGGGCAACCAAAAACAGGTCCTGCATATCAATGGCAATGGTCTGTGAATAAGCTGAAATCATCCCCTGCCCGGTTCTGTATGCTTCATCCCCCTGCCAAGCTCTAATGCAATGAGTAATATGCGATTGTCAATGTCTATTGGGTCCACGCGGCGTATGAGTAATATGCGAGGCTGTGATTCGTGCTTATAATGTGTTTTTTCTTTTTCTGGGAGTAATAAATTCGGGTTTGTGCATCAGAAACTGCTGAAATCACAATATCATCTTATGTCTTAGACTAAGGACAACCAATATCCCTTATATACCACACGGCGTATGAGTAATATTTATGCTAAAAGCTCTAAATTGAGTCGCTAATGAAACTGTAACATCTATCTAATAGTTTAAACAATGAAAATAAAGAGAAAACCTCTCTAATAATCCCCTTGTTAACTTTCCAACCCCTCTGTGACTCATTCGATTCAACTTTTATAAAAAAAAATATCCCTTCCAACCTTTCACAACTCCACTCAACGTGGGGTCACTTCAAGGTTGCAGCAATCTGGTCCAAAGCCCAACTGAAGTGGAAATTCAAGCACTCAGGAAAACCTCATACTGCTGGAAAAGCGAGGCAAATGCCCGACATATTCCCCGGCAGACGCACAGAGCGAACGGAAACGGAAATGCGCGTTCAAGAATTTTAATCTGCATGCGCAATTTCGCGTGTGAGCTGTATGCCAAAAATGGCGCGCACATGTCGGCCAACTGGCGACTGTGTGGCATCACCATCCCTAGGATATCCCCTTTTGCCCCCAGGATACCCGGCATGCCCCACTGCGGTGCGCCTTGGAATTTCACGCGTTTATTTGCAAAGATTACGAAATGCGACCGGCTCCCGCTAAAGTTTTGTATGCGTTTCCTGTGAGCTGCCGGCGCTGCCTTTTCCTTCTTGTGTGTGTGTGGGTTTCCCCCAGCTTTTCCCCTTCCCCTTCCCTTTCCCTTTCCCTTTACCCGATTTTTCCGCTTTTCCCCGGTTTTTTGCTCTGTTTGCTTGTCCGTCCGTCCGCTTCGCTGACTTGTTATGCATGCAAAAAGTCTGTGGCAAATACACAGACCCGCCCGCCCCTTCCCAGCCCCAAACTCCTGCCAGATGGGAGTGACATGCAAAATATTTTTGCATAAAAATGTTTGCCCACCAACACGGAGTCGGAGCTGAAGCCGGAGCCTGAGCCGGAGCCGGAGCCAGAGTCCTTGCCGCATTCTGGCAGCTGCATCTTCCCCTTACTTTGTGTGTGATGTGATGTGTGTGTGGAGAAATGTTAAATTTTAAAGCATTTCAATTTCGCATTTTTGACACACGCAAGTTGAGCATGAAATTTGCTAGATATAACGTTCGAAATTTTACCTTGAACGCTCGGTGCTCGGCGCTCGGTGCTTTCACCGAATGTCCTTCCCCCCTGCAGGGACTTAATGTCCAGCATTTTATCTCTTGTATTTAAGCGTGGTGCGTTTGCTACGTGCCGGCCATGCCAAAGGACCTGCCATGGACTCCTACTCGATGGCAATGCATAATGCGAGGCGACAGCGGCAATGGGGCATATTTCATATTTAATAAAGTGAAGGAGCTTCGGCAGGGGTCGCATTTTATTAGGGGCGATGCTCTGATGAAATCAGATGGTGATCCGCCACATTCCCCGGATTATTGGAGTGTTTCATGGGCACTTTGTAGGTTATTAGTCGTCGTCCATGCTGTTTTATGGTCACTTTTATTCTGCGGAAATCTGGGGCGACTCTACGTCGTCGGTATCTAAGTTCTTTGGAGATAACTTTCATAGGATTTTTGATTAACATGCCTTTAGAGGGATTTCTTTATGGGTTTTGGGAGGGAAGTCATTTCAAGTCAAGACAAAGATTGATCAGTGGAAATAACCAAATCTCATTTAAGAGTTAAGATATTTGTGTACTTTCCTTATTTGCATTTTTATAATTTTATTTATTTGTTAATACTTTATTCGAAGAACTCTTCTTTAACATTTATTGAGAGATATTTATGGCTTCCTTAAGAAGGTTTCCTTAGCCCTCGTAAATCTTTCCTCGAACTCCTTGAAATTAATGTAACCTAATGTTGGCTACTTAAATTTTTGGCTCTACTAAAAATTCAAGAACAGTAGGTATTCCCTGCCCTACAAATCGGAAAGACAACGGAGCCGGAGCCGGAGCCGAGCTCTTGAGGTTCTTGAAACTGCGGCACTGATGTTCACGATGATGATGATAGGGGGGTAGGGATGGAGCTGCAGAGTCGGCGACTTAGTTAGCCACTTTTCTTTCATAGAAAATGCGCCTTTTGTGCCTCAAGTGGCTGGACCACCCTCCACCCACGATCCCGATGGAAAGAAAAATAGAGCTGGCTGCAAGTTTATTTTAAAACTCGACTTTTGTGCGCTCAAGTTTACTTTTGTGGGGAATTACTTTTCGGTTATTTTTGTGGCCCAGTCATCGCCTGGTCCTGGTCCCGGTCCCTGTCCCTGTCCCTGTCCCAATCCCGGTCTCCCCGGCTGCCGAGTATCTCTTTGCTGATTGTCTTGTTGCTCTGGTGTCGATGCACTGCGTCGTCGGCGGTGGTGGTGGTGATGATGATGATGGTGGCTTCTCGGGGATCGAGTCCAGTTCGAGACGGAGTTTATTATGTGCGCCGATGTGCTTGTGGAAAATGCAATTATTAAAAGTTTCGCAAGTCGCCCGGTTCTTATGCATTTAGTTTCCTTTCTCCTCTGATGCCTCTGCCGCCTTTGTCGGGCTCTGAACATTATAGCTGGCGCCATTTTGCTGTCCATAGTTTTCGTCTTAACCTTCTGAGCTGTCATTTTTTGTGCTCTTATTTCTTTCCTTTGTTTCTTTTGCTGTTAAACATG
Source organism: Drosophila truncata (assembly GCA_008042515.1). Taxonomy (NCBI): domain Eukaryota; kingdom Metazoa; phylum Arthropoda; class Insecta; order Diptera; family Drosophilidae; genus Drosophila; species Drosophila truncata. The sequence continues at coordinate 13,760 of VNJQ01007729.1, forward strand.
GCATAGCAAATGTAGTCCATTGAAAAGTTTTCCGTAAAAGTTTGCCCTAAAAGTTTTCCTTAAAGACAAATAGGAGAAAAAAATAATAAACGGGTAGCAGCAGCTCTTTAAGCCGTGTTGTTTTAGCCGGAAATGTGAACGGCCCGCGGTGCGCGTGGCCAAAAATACCAGAAAAGCGGAAACGCAGCTAACAATAAGAGCCGAAAAAGGGCAGAAAACGCGAACTTCCGTTTAAAATTTCCTAACATTTCAAGCCGGGGGACCAGAGAGTCCGCAAAAAACACCACCGTGTGGTCAACACGTAACAGACGCCGCCGCTGCTGCCGCTGCTGGAGCCGCTTTTCCTGTCCAGACCGACAAAAATTGGCCGCACACTAAATTGCACACCTGGGAATTAATGCGCCGGCCACTCGAAAGGAGTTTTCCGAAGCCCGTAGCCTGAAGCCTGAAGCCTGAAGCCCGAGTGCCAGTGCAAGTGCTGGGAAAATGGGAAATGCGAGCAGCGGCATTTCCACACAAAGGTGTGAAGGCCGTAAGCGCAGCAACCTGCAGTTGCAGACAAATGCAAAGTCAAATGCTTTTCACAGACAGACGGGAAGCCCGTCCAAAGTTGTTGCCAGTTGTTGGTTAACGCCTGAGGGTCTTGTCTTCTCTTGGCCTAAAAGCGGACAGTGGGCCAGAGAAGTCTGTATTGTATTTAAATGTATTTAAATAAGTTGGAAGAAATTAAAGTATTTTTAGTAAATTCAGAAGTAAACCACTTTCAAAGCATTTAAAATATAATTATTAAAGAATTATTTTATATTTTTAAATTTAGTTTTATTTGATTTTTAGGTTTTCTATGATAAAATCGAAAAGAAATTTATCTAAATAAAAACATACTTCTTATCTCACTTATAAATTGATTTCAGCTTTGATCTCTCATATTTCTCATTAATTATTAAAGAAAAACTTAATTTATTGGTTTAAAAATACCATTTAATATATATCTCTTTCCATAAGAACTCAAAATCCGATAATAATTATGAGAAATCCTTTAAATAAGTTCACATTAACCCTTGTTTAATGTTTCCTTTTGTCCCGCGGCTCAGCATTCAGCGTTGGCCATAAATAAAACATCCTTTTAAGGCCGGCATGTGTGCAGACTTTATTGACCAACTGTATATCGCACAATTCCTTCTGCTTTTCGACTTCTTTACATTTTTTCCTCTTATTTTTTTGGGCTCAGACAAAGTTGCCGTCCCATCCGCTCGGCTTTTCTTTCGCTCGCCCTTTGCTGGTAAAAGCAAGTGAAAATAAATTAAGTGGAAGTAAGTCGTAACGAAGTGATACATAATTCTTTGTACTTTTTTGATTTTATTTTCGGCTGCTCCTTCGTCCTGCTGCCATTGTGTGCTTTAACAATTGCCAAGAGTGCAAGTTCGTTGGCAGGAAAATTGATTCGCTTTAAGGCAGGGACACACACCCCCACACAGCTTCAAGGATGTTAATTAGTGGCACTATTAGCTACTCCGAGCTTTAAGCGAACTAGGGGAAACTTTGGCCAAAATGTCCACTGAATTCTCATCCCCCTGGTAACCTAATATACCGTAATTTGGCTTTAATGACCTGGCCGGGTAATCCGAGGAGCTGCGTGGAGCGCTCCACTTGCCGTCTAAACAGCCTAAATAACTTAATATCAACCTGAAACGCCGTGATTGAGAGGCGACGCCTCGGCCAGCGAGTTTCGGGATGCCTCTTCCAGCTTATTGCTACTTAACTAAGCCAACGATATCATTTTATTACAAGGCGAAGAGCCTGGTTTGGGACTGCCAACTTGCTGGCAAGACTGTTTTCACTTTTCCCGGTAGCGTGGCTTTAACGCTGCGACCTCTCACCTTTCAGCTCTGCCCCAGCTTCCATCCCCATCTTCCCGTCTCCCTCCTTCTCGGAGGCCATTAACGTGTTCCGTTTCATTTAACTTTTACGCTCTGCTACCCCCCGGAGTCGCCTCCCAGAAGCCCTGCTATTTAGCCTGAACGAAGGACTCCGGACTCCGGCCGGAGGTTCCCCCATCCCCTGTGGATTTCCCGCTACGAGCAAAACTTTTACCTGCTGCACGCTTGACCCAACAAAGGCGGGCGGAGGGGATGGGATGGGATGTCCTGTGGGTGGCCCTAACAGCGTTAGATGTGACCTTCGGCGCTGACAGCAGCCGTCATTAACCTTTCATGACGAGGGAGCAGAAGCAGGAGCAGGAGCAGTAGCTGTAGCAGGAGACCTGGTGGTGTCCTGTGAACAATCAAGTGGAACAGGTGGACCAAGGCAGGGGACAGGACTGCTGCAGCCACCGGAAGTTGACAACAACAACAACAACAACAACGAAGTGGCAAAAATCGGGGCAACAACCAAAGTGAAACCGAAACTTTGCTCGAGTGTTCGAGACAATGTAACAGCAGCAGCAGCAGCAGCAGCAGCACCAGCCGCTGTTGAACTTTGACTGCTGAGGTACGAGGGGTTCCTTTCGCCGCGTCTGGCGACCGTGTACTGACCCAGTTTTTGGGGGTCCTGTTCCGGCGACATCTACGGCATTTTTGTTTAACTAACCGCATGCCACGCCCACGCGACCGCAGCTGCATATAATTTGGCAACCGCATTTGCCTGGCTGCCTGCTTTGCATTTGGCATTTGGCATTTGGCGTTTCACATTTTGCATTCCGCGCTTTTTGCATTTCGCCTTCCGCATTTGCCGGGTGAAATGTGTTTGCCAAACGAATTTGCAACGACGACGACGACGACGACGACGGCGACAGCCCAAATAGCGAAATTGGGGACACCGTATATATATATATATATGTTTATATATATAGGTTATATGCAGCATGTTTGCCAGAACTGAACATTACGAAGCAAATAGATGAACTGCCATGTAAGCCCCAAGGTCGCATATAGCGGAAATGCTTTAATATGGCAACGCTTTTATGTCGCCTGCATAGCTATACGTATTTATGGGGGACTACACTGGGGGAAAGATGATGAAAATATGCTGAAAATATGCTGAAAATTTGCTGCTTAGATCTAGATCTTATTTGCCTCATGTCCTGCAAAGAAACACAGCTAAAAAAGTACACATCTTTCCCAATAAATAATGGTTTCTAAGATATAAATAGTTCAATGCTTAACAGTTGACCTCCATTTCCCAGATTTTCCTCAGTGCATTGTTCTCAGGAAACCCAAGGCCGTACGGTCTGCACTTAGCATCGCATTCGGTTGCAATCCTTACGGGAAAATCAATAGCCATCGCTTAGTGCCACGTGGCTAGGGCGCTGTGACGTGTGAAGAGGCGTGTGGCCAGGACTAAAACCCAAGCCCAAAGCCCGAAGCCCACCCAACCCCTTGTGCCATTCAGACACAGCCAGGACAACTGTCGCTACATAATCATACACGTAATCATGATGAAGCAGCGACGGTGACGACAACGACGACAATGTCGACTGACTGCCCTCGAGTGTTTTATCCTTGACAAATCCTTGTGCAACAATCAGCAGTAGCAGCAGCAGCAGCAGCAGCAGCAGCAGCAGCACTAGCAGCAGCAGTAGAAAAACAGGGAAAAATGTAGGAACCTTGTGGAAATGTTACAAGAGCAATGGAAATGGAGATGGAGATGGCTTTGCGGAAAAGCGGGGCCACAATAGTTGACAATGGCAAATGCACAGCAAAATGTCTAAATGAGGCCGAGGCTGGAGAATGACTCAACTCGACTCGGCGGTGACTGAATGAGCAAAACTCCACTCGTTAAGCTTCCATCGCCCCAGCTATACGGTACACCTTGCCTTAACCACAAATCGAGGCCCGAAGACAGAGAACCACCTACCCGTCCGGAGGCCTTGGCTTGATGGATGACAATAAACAAGACAAGCGGGCACAATTGTTTGTCGGCTCCTCCACTTCTCTCCACCAAGTCTGTACTTAGCGGCTCTGCAGGCATTTCCTTGGCCACACAATAGTTGCTCTTATCCGGCGGGAGACGAAGCCAAAGTATTTAACGGCTTGTTTTGCAAGCAGCTTTAATGGTTTACCACTGAAGAAAAAGTATTTTCTGGTAAACATTTTAAGCAGCCTTCATTTATTTTATTTCGAGTCAAGTCATCGGTGATTTGCTGTTTTTCAAAAGTGTAAATAGATATCCAGAATCATAGATCAGACGTCCTTCTTAAAGTTTGGTGCCCCATCCCTTTCCTTTTCTTTAATTGTTAGTTTTGCTACACAATCCTGCTTTCTCAGGTGAGCTTCTGCACTTAGCCTTTGCCGGTTAGCCATTCTGAAAGCATTAAATTTCCTGGCTTCTTGGCACAGCCTCTTAATCTCAGATATTTTGTTTTGGTTCCTTCGATACGCTTCCTCAGCTGCCTTTTGGCGCGCCACTTCCCTAGATTTCTCAAATGCTTCACACTTTTTCCGGCACCTTTCCTTTACTAGTTTCAGAAGTGGTTTCAGCTCGGCTTGTTTGATAGAAATCTCATCTTGGAGCTCTTTCTCCGCAGCGAGCTCGTTGTTGCTCTGAACGATCTTGAGGTCCCTTTTGGTCTGAGAGTTTGAATTGCAGGCATGTATCAACTTGGCCTTGGCTTCCGCCTCCTTTTTTTGCTTTGCCTTCAAATGCTTGCGCTTCCTGGCAATTCTTTCGCTTCTGGGAGGCACTGGCTTCGATGGTGATGGCTTCCTTTTCTTTTGGCAGAACGTTCGCTCTTGGTTGAGGTATACTGGATCTGGATCAAGGGATCTTGGCTTCGACAGGCGCATCAGACAGCTGTTGATCTTGTGCCAGGAAATTGTCAGTTTCGGCCTTCCCCATATAAAGCTAACTCTCGAGAGGTTATCGCAAGGGTCATTTCCCACTTCCTTTTCCAATTCCTTGCATTTCTTATCCTGCAGGAACTTTCGCCTTTTCTGTATCCTGAGCTTGGGATTTGCTGGCTGAAGTTCCGGCAAGTTAGGCGGTTCATGTCCCTCGACGGTGGGATCCTTCTTGTAATCAATGCAGAATTTCTTCTCCTGATCATCACCATCGCTGGGACGTCGCTGCCGGAACCGTTTTTGCTGGTAAATGGCTTGGAAATGCAGATTCTTGTAAGATTTCTGGAGCAGCTGCGTCCACTTGGGCTGCCTGGCTTGACGGACAGCAGATCGTGTAAGCTGGTGCACGATCGTCGCCATTTTTTTGGCTGTATGAATTTTAAGGCATTAAATTTTGATAGAACCGAGGCAAAGTGAGAGGAGGAGAAGGCTGACACAAGAGGCCTTGCTGGTTTGGTTTAACAAACGGAATTATTATTTTCTAAAAGTTAAGGTACAAAAGTGGCCTGATATATCGTACAAGAACCAAGTTCTGTAACCGCCGGAAGGCACCGCAGAACTCTGGCCCAGTTTGCCGCTGATTTTCTTTGGAACCTTCCTCCATTCTGCCAGTTGGCGGACATAATAAAGCAATTAAAGTTCCAGAGGCGCACACACGCACTCCCAATTTCCCATTTTTCGCCCGCACACATCAAGGCAGCAATGAAATGAGCATTTCCCCCGTCCAACCGTTCAACCGTCCATCCGTCCGCACACCTGTGTGCAATTAAAATGTAAACGTGTCAAACACATGCCAGACTCGACTCGGTCCGAGCTTTCGCTTAAAAATTAACAGCGACAATGCCGAACAAGTTGCAGAAATTAATGACAACATAAAGGAATTTAAATACGCAATGAGTGTGGCAGGTAGAAAAGGGGGTCAAAGGTGAGGTAGAGGCACACTCGCACTCGTAATTGCGGCGCAAGTTTGTTGTGTGTGTGTGTGTGTGTTAAAGCATACTTATGTGAGACAGTGTTGCCATGTTGCCAACTTCAGCTCAAATTCAAACCCAAACTCACCTTCCTGTGCCTACCTGCCTGCCTGCCTGTCTGTCTGTCTGTCTGTCGTCTGCTTGGCGGCGCATGAAGTGAAAATTAATTTCTAAATGCGGGAAATTAACAAATTACAAACAGCGCAATGAGGGGCGTTGATGATGGGGCTGGCTGCTGGCTGGCTGCCGGCTGGCAGGCGGAAGTAGACATGCCATAATTCACCACGCACACACATGGAGGTTCTCGTTGTTCTCGAGGAGCAACTTCCTCTTTTGGAGGGGGGAAAACGGAGTTGCTCGGTGGCAGGGCCGCAAGGTGTTGAAGCACATTGTCTTGGCTTGGCCTGGAGGCGAGCACATCCTTCACCCGCCGCATACTTCTGGCCACACTTCAACTCAGAAACACTCCCGCTGCCGCCGTTGCCGCCGTTGCCGCCGTTGCCGCCGTTGCCGCCGCTGCTGACAGTTGACAGGTTTGCTAATTTGAATCAGCCCACCGCCGAAAATGAAGTTAGCGTCTGTCAGCATCTTGCCGGGTGATAACGCTATTCCCAGGCTCAGACCCATCCCCACACCTAGTCCCAGCTCCACCTCCTGCTTCCTGCTTGGAGCTCTCACAACCCCTTCGCAGTCACACCTTCGGCAGCCACAGACGCGCTGCGGTCGCGCTTTTAACATTTAATTAAGTTGTGCTCGATTTTATGTTCGACAAAATTGTTTGTCTGCCGCTCCGCTCTGCTGCCCCTGCCCCTGCCCCTGCCCCTGCCCGTCCCCTTGGAGGAAGCCGGGGTGTGTAAGTATGTCGTGGTTGCGGCTCCGCGGCGTTGTTGTCATTGCTGAGGTTTGTGCAAAGATTGGAAAACTGTCGACGCAGGGAGAGTGCTTGTGTGAAGGTAGCAATACGGCGAATATATTTTCTATATATCCCTTGGAATTACCTGTCTAACAAAGTAGTAATATACCATCTTACAACGTAGAGCATGTGTGTTATGTAGTGTGTACTTTTCCAAATCTGGAAATTTTTTGGATCTCCGCGATTTTTGGACAAAATTTTTTTTCTTTATTTTTGGACAAAATTGTTGAAAGTTGTAAAATTTGAGTAAATTGTATTTCTTGAGAAAATCTCTTGGGCCGTGGGGGCTTTGCGAAGTTTGGCAGGGCAGAACGATGTCCTCCCGACTCACCAGTGGCCTGCTTAAGCGTCTGACCCGCGGCCAAACCCATAATGCAGGCCTGGTGAGAATCATGATGCGCTATTACGGTGATCATCCGACGGAGATGGACTGCGCCACGTTCAAGGCGTATAGGGAGCAGATCGCCAAAGCCCTGCAAAAGAGCAAGGATGCCAAAAAGAAAAGCAGCGCGGCCAAGCAGGCCAAGAAGGATGCGGCACGTTTGAAGAAACAGCTTGACAAGTGCATCCAGGTCAAGACGAAGGGCATGAAAGAACAACTCGAGTGCATGTCTGAGGAGGAGAAGAAGGCCATGGGGGATATGATGGATTGCGTGATGGCTGGCATCAAGTCTACTTGTCTGACGCAGGTGCTTCAAAAGTACTGCAAGGAGCAGGAGATGAAACGCCGCTACGCACGGCTGATCAAGGAGAAACACGTCAAGGACATGATGAAGAAGTGTGCGTCTCAGTCGAAGGGAAGTTCTGACTCGGCGGAGGAGTGCGAGGATCCCGAAGCTGCTGAGCAGGCCGAAAAGGAGCACAAAAAACAGGCGGCCATTGCACAGATGTGTGAGGAGAAAGAACAAAACAAAAAGTGCATGGCAGAGGCTGCCAAGCTTCTGGAAGATGCAAGTTGCGAGAAGGATGAAGCGAAATCCAAAAAGACTGACAGCAAGGATTCTGCTAAGAGTGACAAGGCCAAGAAATCCGAAGGCAAAGCTGGCGGAAAGTCCAAAAAGAAGAGTGATAAGACAAAGGGTTCCGAAGGTGACTGTAAGCCTGATTCAGGCAAATCACAGAAAAAGGACACAAAAACAAAATCGAAAGGCAAGGACTCCAAAAAAGAAGCAGCGGAGAAAGGAAAAGCTGGTAAGAAGTCCAAAGAGAAGAGTATAAAATCAAACGATCCAGAAGGCAAACCAAAGGAAAATGAATCAAAAGCCAAAGATTCGGATAAAAAATCAAAAGGCAAGGCAAATGAATCTGTTAAATCGCCATTTACCAAAAAGATCGATGACTGTAAGCCTGATTCAGGCAAATCACAGAAAAAGGACACAAAAACAAAATCGAAAGGCGAGGACTCCAAAAAAGGAGCAGCGGAGAAAGGAAAAGCTGGTAAGAAGTCCAAAGAGAAGAGTAAAAAATCAAACGATCCAGAAGGCAAACCAAAGGAAAATGAATCAAAAGCCAAAGATTCGGATAAAAAATCAAAAGGCAAGGCAAATGAATCTGTTAAATCGCCATTTACCAAAAAGATGGATAAATGTATAAGCGAGGAATTAGATATTATTGCCGAGGTCGCGGAACGCATGAGCCCGAAGGAAAAGAAGCAACTTTCTGGCTTGAAAGTCTGCATAACGAAACAAATTAAGGAGAGATGTCGCAAAAAGGTGAAAGACGAGATGTGCAATGAAATCAGAAGCAAGCCCTTGCCCAAAAAGGATAAATGCAAGGATTCGGGTGATGACGAAGTGAACTGGAAGAGCGTGTGTCCCCTAATTCAGGACTTAGCCAAAAAGCATGGTGTCGATTTTGACGAAGCGGCTTGTGAAGTAAAGGATCTTATGAAGAAGACTTCTGAAGAAGTGGCAGAAGCAGAGAAAGGTGAAGATAAAAAAATGATCGAAAAGTGCATGAAGGAGGCTTTTAAAAAGAAATGTAAAGCTTTAAAGGAAGAGCGAAAAAAGGCAGACCAGGAAATGGAAAAACGTCGTGCCGAGGAAGAGGAGAGAGAGAAATGCAAAGAACTAAAACGAAAGCAAATGGAGCAAGAAAGAAAAAAGAAGCGCAAAGAAGATGACCAAATGCAGAAATGCAAAGAGAAAGAAATTATGTCAAGTTGCATAGAAGAAGAAGTAAGAAAAAAATGCGAGAAACAATCTAAAGAGGACCAATGCCTGAGTTCCGAAGACAGGGAGCTGAAAGAGAAATGTGAGAAAATGCAGATTATGGAGAAATGTCAGGAGAAAATGTTAGAGATCAGAAAGCAATATGAGGAAAAGAAGAAAAAGGAAGAAGAAGAACAGAAGGCAAATGACTTAAAAAAAGAATGCGAAGAGAATGCGCAGAGACAAGAAGAAAACAAAAGAGAAGAAAAAAAGAGGCAGGAGCAAAATAAAATATTAAAAAAGTGCGAGGAGGCAAAGGCAAAACAGCAGTGCGAAGAGCTCAAAGAAAAGGAGAAAGCTGCAGAAGGGGCTAGAGTGTGCAATGAGCTTAAAAAAGGAGGTGGACAAAATAAGTCTAAAAAAGAGGGAAGTGCTGAAGAGAAGAAAAAGAAAGAGGAAGCTGAAATGAAAAAGAAAGGCGAAGAGGCAGAACTAAAGAAACAGTGCGAAGCCCTAAGGAAGGAAGAAGCAAAGAAAAAAGAGGCAGAAGAGAAGAAAAAGAAAGAGGAAGCTGAAATGAAAAAGAAAGGCGAAGAGGCAGAACTAAAGAAACAGTGCGAAGCCCTAAGGAAGGAAAAAGCAAAGAAAAAAGAGGCAGAAGAGAAGAAAAAGAAAGAGGAAGCTGAAATGAAAAAGAAAGGCGAAGAGGCAGAACTAAAGAAACAGTGCGAAGCCCTAAGGAAGGAAAAAGCAAAGAAAAAAGAGGCAGAAGAGAAGAAAAAGAAAGAGGAAGCTGAAATGAAAAAGTGCGAAGAGGCAGAATTAAAGAAACAGTGCGAAGCCCTCAAGAAGGAAAAAGAAGCAAAGAAAAAAGAGGCAGAAGAGAAGAAAAAGAAAGAGGAAGCTGAAATGAAAAAGAAAGGCGAAGAGGAAGAACAAAAGAAGTGCGAAGAAGAAGGAAAGAAGGAAAAAGAAGCAAAGAAAAAAGAGACAGAAGAGCAGAAAAAGCAACAAGCAGCACTGTTGAAAGAATGCGAAGGGTTTGTGTTGTGTTGTGAGATGATCCGCGAATACGAGGAATTAAGCAATAAGATTGAAGAAAAATTGATGAAAGAAACGATCCAAGATAACAAGGAAGTCCTCAACATGCTCCACGAATACGAAGACCTTATTTCCAAGCTTACTGATAAACTAGCATCAGAATTGGAAAGCGACGATAAGAATAAATGACTATAAATAACTATAAATGATGACAGGGGATCTAAATTGGAAATATTTTATATCTGGTACCTTTGGAGTGAACGCTGTGAAGGGATATTGGTGACCCCAACGAAACCTCACGGATGTCACTTGATGGTGCCACTCCATGCGGCATAATGAAACATGTGGCTCAGAGGACCACGGCGGTAGTAGAGGCCGTTGGTCCATTGGTTGGCGCAACTCGAGGCTGGTTTCTTTCACAAGTTCTTTTATATTAGGGGTGATCGCTGTCTCAGTCTATGGCATCTTAGACGAGTTGTATCCCATCTTGTGAGCGTCACCATGACTTATGGTACATGTGAAGTGCTTCAGTTGAGAGGCTTCTATGTGGACGGTGCTTAAGTCATCAGCATCATAGCCTCCATGGCCTTCCTGTTGTACCTGTTACAGTAGATTTTAAAGCCTCAGTCAGTCATGAGTTATCTTTCATTTCTTTTAAATATAAAATAAATTTCACGTTAACTCGGCCTTTGTTTTATTTTGTAGCCATCAAAATTCTTTGGCAATCGCAGTGCAGAACCCTTGGCATGTTTCACAGATGCGTCGCCTCTCAGATGCAGTGGATGTTGGTCGGTCTCCGGCTTAGTTCATCGGTCCCGCCAGTGAGCTCAGCCTGGCAGAGGTTCAAAGGCGGCCCATCGCTCTTGACTGGAGTGTTCGCAAATTCACAAGCACTCTCCACTTTTCACTATGATTCTCCTATGGCCATCGATATCCTTAACAGCGATCTGACCAGGACAGATGCCGCCACTCGGGACAGACATGTTCGCCAGCGAGTATCCCTTGTGGTGCCGAGTCGCGGCATTCGGATTAACACATCTAGTCGACTTAATGAAGTCTACAAGGAAAATCGAAAGGGCCGACTCTACCATCATGATACGGACCAGAGCAATATGGATGTGTCAGTGCCAAATAACTGCAAGCGGCATTTACAACAGAAAACCAGACAAAACTTTCTGGAGCCAAAAGATTATGTCAGAATGCCTGAATGCCCAGAAAGGAATCAGACTCGTACAACAATTCGGGTGAAGCTACAGAGGAAAACGCCCCCTAAAGCGAAAAGGAAACAAGCCCCGAAAGATGTTCCATCAACTTCCGATTCTGAGAAAGATTCCCTAAACAGGCAAAAGTCAAAAAATCCGATCAACCATTGGTTCACCATTTTTTGTGAGAAGTCTAAAAGAGTTCGGGAAGAGCTAGAGGTGGGAAGAATTGCAGACTTGAAAGTTCATTCGGCAGTAGATGAGGCAAAAATAGTGCACTACAAAAATCGCTATGTGACACAAATTCAGAATAAGACAAGCGGGCTGAGATCAAAGTCAGTGAAAGATAAACAGGGCCAACACGCGTCCATAGCTACACTGAGTCATAACAATTGTCCGAAAAATTCAAAGAATATAAAAGAAGAAGTAATGGACATAAAAAGCAAGTCTAAGGAGTCAACTGAAAATTTAGAAAATATAGCACCGACGATATCACTAGCTCCGTCTCCTCCTCCAAAAGCTCCACTAAAAAATAACCAATATTTAGAAGACTTAACGCCAGTGACGGAATCTAAGGATGCAACATTTAAGGAGGCTGAGAGGGAAAGTCCAGGGCCTCGAGCTTCATTCGACAACATCAGAGCCCGTGAGGAGAGTCTGTTGAGTTGCATTAGAAGGGAAACCATTGATCGCTGGCGAGCGCATAGACTGGTGCGGCCGAATGAACCCATGCCTTATCATTTCCCCAAGCCGATGAAAATGGATAGGAAGGAAAAGGGTCCACCAGAAGTGTTAAGCCTTGACGGCGACGATCACCACAATAGCAAAGTGATTCTTACGGAAGTTAAGAGCATTCTAGTGCCAACTCGTAATTCTTCCAATTGCAAATCAGACATGCGAATAATTTCTCCGAAAGCTACTTTACAAGAAAACAAGTATTACGGCTATGCTGAAGTCTTTAACCAGCTCAAAAACGACATCCACAGGCGTCTTTGGAAGCTATCTGATGATGGATCCTTGAAGGAAGATGGCTTTAAAAATTCGAAAGATAAAGCTGAGTGGAAATTTCGCGTAGCTGAAATGATATCCAAGTGCTTGTTTGCGGTTCAAAACAAAATGATGAATGAATCCCGAGAAGGGATAGACTACCAGGAACCCGACAAGAATGTTGGAGAAATTGCTGAAGAGTTCTTTTCTAAATTTAAGGAAGATCTACAGAATTTAGCCAATGAGAAGCTTCAGGATTCGCGCGAGTCAAGCTCTAAAAATGAGTCAGGAGGGAAATTTAAAGGAACTTGGTCAACCGATAAATCTAAATGTCCCGAAAAGCCAAAGAAATGCGAAGAGTCAAGAGGACAGAGGAATTGTGGTATGTTATATGGTGGAATTAGTTATTTGAGTAACCACGAACTATGCTTAATTGTGCAGCAGATCGACGACATCGTCCATCAGTGCCAGCGAATCAAATACGAGATAAATAAGAAGGCTGCCAGTGATAATCTAAAGAAAGAACGGGCTGGAAACGATAATACAACGAAGGTTGAGGAACGAAGCGGGCCGATAGCGGAAACTGACGTTAAGGAAATAGTTAATAGAAAGCTTCGCTTCAAAATAGTTAATAAAATTAAAGACCCAGCGGAAGAACATGCAGAAGAACAATTAGAAAACAACAGTGAGCTTAAAAATAAATGTGTCATACAGGAGATTACAGAACTGATTCGACAGACGAAATGTTCAGAAATGAGGCTAAGGAAGAAATTGGAAGAATTAACCCAAATGAATGAATTACCAGACAACAAGAAACGTGAAGAAATGGAGCAAAGAGATAAATATAAAGAAATTAAGCGAAAGGAGAAATGTAGAGAAGTGAAGCTATGTGAAGAATGTGAAGAGAAATGGGAAGAGCAAAGAGATAAATGTGAAGTAATGGAACAAAAAGCGCAATGTAAAGAAATGGAGCAGACAGAGAAATGTAAAGAAATTGAGCAAAAGGAGAAATGTGAGGAGGACGAGGAGAACAAGAAAAGGGAAAATGCACAATTGAACCTAGGGGAGAAATGTGAACAAAGGGACATCGGAAAGATGATGGAAGAAATTGACGAAATATTTAAGGAAATAGAAATAAGAATGAAACGGGCTGAAAACGATGAGAACGAGAAAAAGGAGCTAAAGGAGAAATCTGAAGAAATGGAGCTAAGGGAGAAATATGTAAAGCAGAAATGTGAAGATGAAGAAATGCAGCAAAGGAAGAAATGTGAAAAAATGGAGCTAAAGGAGAAATGTGAAAAAATGGAGCTAAAGGAGAAATGCGAAGAAATGGAGCTAAAAGAGAGATGTGAAGCAATGGCTCAAAGGGTGAAATGTGCTGAGAACGACAAGAAAACAAATAAGAAATGTGAGGAAGATGATGAAAAGGGACCAACTAAAGCCGAATATCAAGACTTAAGGAAGAAATTATTGCAGTTGTTAAAGGAAATATGTGAAGAAGATGATGTAAACGCAACTTTCGTAGATAAAACTAAAGAAAATGAAGAATCTAAGGAAGTTGGGAGTGACAAGTACGTGGCTGTAGATTTGCTGAAGAAATTTAAATTTCCCTACCTAAAGCATTTGTGTGGAACGTTTGATCGGCAGAAGAGATGTGCTGAGGAGCATATCGAGCGACTGCGAAGGATACTGGGCCTGGGACTGTATGAGGAAGACGAACTTTGCAAATCGCCTGAGACGGAAAAGCTTTGCGAAATCAGTAAGCCTCAAAATGAAGGAACAGCGACAACAATAGAAGAGGAGAGGCCGTTTCCCAGTTTTCAAGGCATCTTCCGTCCACCAGCATTATCGAACGAATGTTCTCAGGATACTCTCTGTGGTCCAGTCCATTCAGTTAGCCAAAAACTGAATGGACTGTATCACAGAGAAGTGTCCTTGGACCATCTACAATCGCTTGTATATAACTCCAACCCACAACGATTCCAGCAAAGCAACTTCTTTCGGGATATTCGGTTCCCCAACCTGATTCCATTGACAATCAACGACTATCTGCGGTTTTACTGGCTGCGTCAAAGATTGCCTGCTAACCAGGCTTTCTACAGAAGAAACCACAACGAATATTGTGTCCTTTTTTCAAATAGTTAAAGAAGAGGCCAAGATCCGAGAAGCGAGGCAATTGTGAAATTAAACCAATTATAATTTGAGATCCGAATTATTAGTGCAAATCCAATAAAGCAATCAGATCCTTATCTTCAGGTCTTATTGTAATTACCAAATAATAAGGTCCAAAGACCTTTACAGTCATATCATAGCTAGTAAAAATGTTGAAAGCGAGTAAGTTTTCCAAGTTCAAATCAATTGCAATATCGCTTTTCTAATATCGCTTCATGAATAAATATAATGATGGCACACATATGCCGAGTATTTACTCAAGGGTATCTGCCCGGCAGAGTAGCCAAAGCAAACAGCAAAGGACATCTCACAATATTGATTGGTGTGTTGTTTTATTGATGAAATAATGAATTTGCCACTGCCCTGCACACACACACACACACACACAACACACAGTGTGTGTGAGGAAATACCCACAGACATCAGATGATATGCTCAATGTCTGTCATTGCCATGGTTATGAATTTTCCGACATGATAACGAAACTTATCATCGGCCATCGGAGCAAACAAGCTTGAGGTGGTGCCAGTGGTGGTGGTGGTGGTGGCCTTGTGTTTGATCAGGGACCTCGCCAGGATGTGGGGGCAGTAGCCTGGACTTGTTTGGTTTTCATTTCGCATTGATTCCGAGCTAGCCGAGGCTTTCACATTGCCAAAGCAAATTTGCAGACGCCTCCGAGCTGGCCATCATCAACAGCCATCCGTTTAAATTATTAACGTATGAGTAATTTTTATGACATATAAACAAAAGTCTGAGTCGGGGCCACGGCTGACTGGCTCCTTGTTGTTTTCGGCCCCGGGATCCTGTTTCCCAATGTGCCCGCTCGTCTGGTTTCGTTTCGGATTTTCCATTTCCCAGACGACGATGACGATGACGATGACGACGGAGTCGTCGAGTCCCATGTGGCGTATTCGGGGACTTGTTTTTGTGTGCGACAAATGAGTTGTGTGTAATTAAGTACGGGATGCTCTGGGATGCCAGGGGAATTCGAGCCGAAAGCGGCCCTGATAAGCTGATTCTCTGACTCTCTTTAATAACAACTTAAACTAACACTTTTTTTTCGTTTGTTTCTCTTTCTCTTTCTAGGTAAGTACCGGCACAAGTCTAAGACCAAACTCAATCACTAATCACGGAGCAGAGAGGCCACCGCCGAAGCCACCCACAACCGCAAAACTTTCGGTCAAAAGGCGGTGCCTTTAATTTGAAAACTTTGGCATATCCAAAAATAAAATCTATATGTAGGAGAGAGAGAGCGAATTTGGGGTGCAAAAAGTCCGCACAAAACCATGGTCCAAACAATTCGAACACTGCATTCCACGCAATGGCCAGGCCAAAAATCAAAGCATATTTTCCGGCGTGCCCGACGCAACCACTAAACTGGCCAGTCAGTCGGGAGTAGACGGCTCCGTCCGGCAAAAGCCGAAGCTAGCCCGGCGACCGGCGACCGGCCACATAGTTTAAAAAAACTTTTTTGTTTGAAAGCGTAGAACGTGCAGTAAAAAATCATAAAAAAAGGCGGAACCCAGAGTCCACTATTACATTAAAACAGAAAAATAATTGCAAAAATTTTTCACAACTTTTTCAACTTTCTCTGCGTTTTGCTAGGACTTTTTTTTGTTTAACCGCGCCTCTTGTTTTCCATTTTTCTATTTTTTTTGCTTGGGTTTTTGTTAAACGCACTTTGAATAGCCGGCGAATTTCTGTTGCCATTTGCCAACTTTAAGACCGCTCATTACAACTAATAATGTTAATAATCATTAAAGACGGGAATTTGAAAATAATTTGGGGCCACTTGGGGGAGTGTGGTTCGTCCCAAGATTTGCGCCTTTTCCCTCTGTCTCTTTTTGGGCCGCCGTGTGGCACTCAAATTGCAAAAATTAAAATACTTTTCCAAACTAATTAAAATTGTGTTGCATACTTCGGAAAAGGCTGTCCCTTTTCTCCTTCTTGGCCCCTCTAAGCCTTTTCCTGCGCCAAAGGGAAATTAGCCAAGGCAACCGGGCAGCAGGCAGGCAGAGAAGAGAGTTCCAGGACTTCGATGTTCGACTCTGGCATCGATTATTGTGGCTGGCTTAATGCTGCTCCCCCTTCCAGGGCCGGAAAACTTTTGCCATTTTTCTCTGGTGTTTGTTTCCCGCGGGAATGATCCGGGGGCAGCTCAATTGCAGAGTCGCCTTTCCGGTTCTTAAAGGAGAACTCGTCGGATTTAATTCCCCGCGTGAAACCCAATTATCCATCAACCCGCTTGGCCCTTTCGGCTTGAAAGTTAAAGAAATGCCAGTGCTTTCTCCCTGCGGATTGTCGCCGCCTTTTAAGGATTACGGGGGATACTGGGGCGGTCCTGTGTGTCCTAGGCCCGCCGGGCTGTCACACTCGCAGCATGCATTAAATTTTATGGACAGCCAGAGAGGCTGGGACAGGGGCAGCAAACATCAAACGCGTTAAGCAACTCGAAAGCTCAGCCGAGTGCATGAAATGCGTCGCTTGCCCCGCTCTAGAACGCCATTCAACACGCCACGACTTTTGCAGCCAAAGCAAATCAAAAGGAAATAATGGCGCACTGGCACGAAACGAGGGGTATCGACGGGTGGAGGGGATCGAGGGGTTTCGAGGGCTGCTGACAGGCACATGGAGAGAAAATTCTGGGAAGTACAGGATGTCAGGGAAGTGCTTTGCGGTTAGAAATGACTTAAAAAGGTGTCTACAAATTTAAGTAATATAAATTGGTACAAAAAGATATAAAATATATTATTAGGAAGGTTATTCAAGATCAAAATTGATCCTTTTTTAATTTATAGTAATTTTTAAAGCACTTCAAATATTTGAAATACATTTAATTACCAGGTAATCTCTTTGTATTTGTATAACTTCAATATATTAACTGCTTCCACTTTCAGCCTTATAAAGTTAGGATCCTCCATTATAAGGACACTTTCTCCCAGTGCTCGTGGTGGCCGCACAAATACTCAACGGGTAAATGGCGCGCACGAAGTGCTCACATGCACCTGCCAGAATGCATTCGCTGCGGATTCCCTGGCGGCGGCTTGGAGGGATGGCGAGATGGCAGCAGCAGGATGCCTCGGTTGCTGCTGCTGCTGCTGCTGCTGCTGCTGCTGGTTGGTTCCTGCTGCCTGAATGCTGATGCCGATGCCGATGCCGATGCCGGCAATTAATTAGGATTATGTGTGTCGTCTGAGCAGCGCCTAAAAGCATGCATGCAACACATGTGAGGCGCTCGTTACGGCGAGCCGGAGGAGAGTCCGGACTTTGCACCCGTAACCGTAATGGAGCCGTAGCCGAGCCGTGGCAGCCTTAACAGCCTTAACAGCAGCAGCAGCTTGACTTCCGCTGCGTGACATCCATATGCACAGCCGCATCTACGGCCACATCCAGAGGCTTGGCTAAATAGTTTGATTAAGCAAATTTATGGCTGCGCGCTCTCAGGCGCACTTAATGGCAGCTGCAGGAGGAGCAAACAGAGCCCAATCAATCATCGGAATCGCAGCTTTCATATTTTTAATGATGATGACGTCAACTCGACTGCTCATTAAAAGCCTTCCACTTGACTGCCATCCTCCCTGGCCTCTCTATAAATTTATATATATCAAATATATATATATATATATATACCCAGTTCGGTGTCTCTGGCCGCTGCAGCGCTGGTTTTGACCATCCCTAACGACTTTTTAAGTATTTACACACAATTTGGCTCGGGCAACTTTTATCGCAAAGTCTGGCCCAACATTTCTATATTTCCCCCGTTCGCCAGCTCGCTTTTCTTTGGACTTTACGCTTCATTATCTCTCGGAGCTTGTCTGCGGCGAAGTGCAAGTGGCAGGACATCAGCTTGAGGTTCTGATTACCCACTCACATGTCCTGCGGCCGCTGGTGCACTCATTTCATTTCACAGCCCCGACAGCGGGCATGATAAGCCTGTCCGCCTGTCCGGCTGTCCGCCCAAGATTTCCATGTCTCCGTTTAGTTTTTCGGGTGCGCCGTATCTCTCCGTTGCAGCAAAGGCGCCCCAAGGAGTGTCACCTGCCACCTGAGTTCTCCTAGGAACTTTCTGCATCTGCATCTGCAGCTGACTCAGCCGAGATGGAGTAGACTTTGTGTCAGGTGGAGAAGTCGTGGTGGTGTTGAGGTGTTGCAGCCTTCCTGAAAGGAAGACAGCTCTTAATGTCTTGTTTTCGGACTCTCATCGCACTTGAGTTCACTC
Organism: Drosophila truncata; assembly: GCA_008042515.1. Taxonomy (NCBI): domain Eukaryota; kingdom Metazoa; phylum Arthropoda; class Insecta; order Diptera; family Drosophilidae; genus Drosophila; species Drosophila truncata. The sequence continues at coordinate 32,250 of VNJQ01007729.1, forward strand.
GGGTAAGAAAAACCATGTCTGATTGCTTACTTCGCAGCTTTTACAGCTGCACTTGTCCTTTTGCCGCTTTTCCGATCCCGGGGAAGTGGCACGTGCCTGTGTCTATGCAAACAGAGCAGCAGCGCATTTTGCCGGAATGAAGAACTATGTAGCTTCGGTCAAATCGACGGTTGTCTGGTCTCCCCGCTGGCGACATCAAAGTGAAAGTCACGCATTTACGTCTATTTGCCACTTTGTCTGGCATTTTTTCACCATCACTTGCATTCGGCTGAAACTGCAAAGCCGGGAAAGTCTGGCCCTCTCCCTAGTGCCTTTCATCCTTTTTCCCCCTCCCTGCTCTCTGTTCTCTGCTCTGTTGTCTGCCTCATTATGTTTTTCTTTGGCCCCCGCCATCGTAGTCGTAGTCGTCGTCATCATAGTCATTGCTATCGTCATCGCCTTCGTTTGTCGTGCTCGCCTTGGCAATATTTTTATGTAAACAAGCCAAACAGTACAGACAGCGCCTGGCGAAATTGGCAAATCATCGGCTAGACAACAACACAGGACCAGACGGCGGCTGCTGATACCCTTAACGAAGCGAGAGTCCTGGCTGCTGCTGCCATTTGGCTTTGTGCAATTATGATTAATCCGATGGAGTCGGTGGTAAACACAGGAAAAACAAATACAAAACGTGATTTGGAATCTTTATTTGTGGGGCCAAAAGTAAGATCTCGAACAGGATTTAACAAATCGATCCTAGTTATCATCCCTTTGACCTTTCGGGGATATTTGTAGGATATTTTCTGATTCTCTGCCGGGATCTTGCTTTGCATAAAATGCACATTAAATTCCTTTATAGCCAAGGCAGTCGTAAAGTGTGCTTTGTGTATTTCATTCCAAGCTGGCAACGCCTTGGGTAAACACTCGATCGCAGGACTCAGCAGGCTATGCGAGTCCTGGCTGGCACTCCGGCATTTTCACAGCTGGCTGCCGGCTTGGCTTCTGCGTCTCCGTTTGTTTATTTACGCACATGCGAAGGAGGGAACCATTTCATATTCATAGAAAAATCGCAAACACATGTGCGCTGGCTGGAAGGTCCTTGAAGGGAGATATATATATATCACACACACATATATATAAAGAGGTAGAAGAAGAGAAGAGACAGCAGCTTGGGCCGGGAGTAAATCAGCAGCTAAGTAAGTAAGATGCTTCATAAATTGCTTCAAGTGGCGCAGCTGGCTGCTTGCGAGGCGTAATGTCCCGAACCAAGGACTCAGGACTTAGGACTCAGGACTCAGAAGGCAGCCACCTCTAAGCCCAATCCCATCTCCGGCTCCTAGCTTCCGCTTTAAGGCATATCATCGTGCATAAATCTAAATCAGAGCCCAAATACGAGAAATACAAATGAAAATCAGACGCATCATGATGAATCCTTGCTCGCACACACACACATCCTTGCTCCTGTCATGCGTGTGTGTCTGTGTGTGTGTGAGTGTGGCAAAATCCAGGAGAGCGTAAAATTTACGCAACAGACGCAAAGGGCCCGCAAAATATTTGAACTGAAATGTTTTTGATTTTCCATGCTTCGCCGGAAATATTTCGACAATATTTTGCCTGATGCCGCACCCTCCTCAGCATCGCCTCCCCCCTTTTCGGCATAACTCAAACAATTGCGACAGATTTCCAAAAAGGATTTCGGTCCTGCTGGCTCGACATTTGCCTTATTTATGTGCGAGTGGGTATAAATACACATTTTGCAGACAGTTAATAAGCGGAACGTGTTGATAATTTTTGGCCTGAGTCCTCGTTTCTGGGCTTCTTGTTCGGGCTTAATTGCTTGTAACATTTAATGGAAAATTAATAAGTTGAGAAATGTGCAAAAGGAAGTTCGAACAATTTCATTTGAGGTCGCCCCGAGAAAACGGGTCACTGCTCTTCGGTCAGCCAAAAAATATCTCGTTTATTGAATTAAATTCTGCTTTGTTGGGATAAAGACATAAAGGGTTGGTTGATTCATGGAATATTCCCTAAATTGGTTATTAAATGCACAACATTTATTTGCGGTGGCCTGCGGTGGGTTTCCGCTCGAACGCCGAAAAGTATTCAAAGGCAAAACATTGACAAACCTAATAATAAATCCAAGCCAAGGGCCAGGACTCGGACTCGGACTCGGACTCTCGGGCCAGTGCATCGATCAACACTTGGCTGCAGTCTGTTATTGCATAATTGCGCCTAATGACATGCAACGAAATTACCTAAAATTCAATTTCCGCACTGCTAAGCCTGGCCACAGCACAGGACGCACACAGGCCGAGATGGGATAATTATGCTGTGGACGGACAGTCGGACTGCTCACTCGGCCACCTAATGGCTATTTAATTTGCCAGGCTTCCTGGAGTCGTTTCACTGGGAGTTGCCGAAAATTATGGCATTAAAATTGAATGATTAACCCTGGCCGAAGTTCACTTCCTTTCGCCTGACCCCGATGCACCTGCACCTGCTTTGCGGCCCAATTAATCACCTGGCTTGCAACCGTAATTAGAGCCGCCTTTGATTTATGCTGTTTTGCGGCAATTATTCAGACAGAGGCGAGTTGGGTGCCAAAAAAGCGATGCCACAAATTGAAAACTGTGTCAGAAGAACGGACACGCGAAGAAAAACAGAACTTTTCCGGCGCCACTTCTACAGAGAGAGAGAGAGTCTCTGCTTTTGTGTTTTGTGCACATGATTTATTATTTTTCAGAATGAAAAAAAGACTGAGAGAAGGAGAAAAAAGCACGCCATTTTCCGCCTGCTCATTTCTAATGTGCAAAATGACCCAGTGACAAATTGTGGAGCCAAGTTTTTTTCTTTTCCTGGCCCCAGAAACTGTGTCACCCTGTCGGATGGAGCGGGGGGGTAGGGGAAACGCAAAAACCCTTCATTCGACACCCGGAAAACTCCCACTCGCGGTTTTCCTTGCGGCCTGTTTAACTGGACACTTGTCGACCGAAATTTATGTGGAGTTTCCAGCGAGATTTATGTCGCCAGGGGGTTGGGCTTCGACTGGTTTGGGGCGTGGCTCGGCCGAATATCGATAAATTATTGACACAATTTGCCAAAGACGCTGTCCGGGACGCAATAAATTAAATATGCGTTCAACCCACTCCCTGTCCTAATGAACTTCAAAGTCCCCGCTCGGATCTATAATGAACTGGGCAAGATTTTCACAGTTTTTTTTTTTTTGGCGCTTTTCATAAATCATTTCTGACATGCCTCGTTAAAAATCAATTTCCAGGACGAAATCATAAATTCATCTGTACATTTCGCAATTTTTCCCCGAACTTTTCATCGTAATTTGAATGCAAATACGTTTGACGTCATTATTGAGAGCTCTGGCAGCCATTTAATCATGCTCTCCGCAGCTCAGCAACAGAAATATATGCAGATCCATTCGGCCCCCATTTCCATTTCCCCGCTTTTCCTCGGCTTCCTTTGCCGCAGTAATTTCTTTTGGCTTTTGAGCGCGGAATGCAAATGCCAAACAAAAGTAGTTTAGAAATTTTGCGGCTCGTCCGAGGGATGTTTTTGCCCAGCCCCATGTACCTTCTGTGGTTTCCGAACGCCAAAGGATGCCGGGATCCGTCGACATGACATTAAAATTCAATATGTTAATGAGTCACGGTCGCCAGGTGTTGGGTGGTCGTTGGTCGTTGGTCGTTGGTGGTCCTGCCCGCTCCCCAAGGACCTATAGCCAAAGCAAGGTCAGACAGAAAGTTCGCTAAGCTGTCGGGGGATATTTAAATTTGTTGCTGTTGCTGGCACTCGTTTGCTCTTCGATTGCTTGAAAAATAAGATAACGATTCCGACTTCCAGCATTCCCCAAACCCAACTGAGGACTCTGGCAATGTAAATGCCGGAGCACTCGGTTGCCCATCGGAATACACGATTTTTTGGCATCCAAATTCGCACGGTTCGCCTCGCTTGTGGTAATTAAATTTATTCCATAATTATTGCGGACTCTATTGGCTTATTTAGCATTTTATTCTATATCAATTTGCGTTCTTTTTTGGCGTTGACACATCTGTAAATCAGTGCGTGACGGCTAATTGCCATTTCCAGTTCATTGCCATCTAATATGCTTTATTAACAAGCAGCATAAATTAACAAGTGAGCATAATCACATTCTGTGCTCTATTTATAATAAAGTTATCAAAAAGTGACAAAAACATATACTTTTATATTCCTAATATTAATAAAGCCATGAATGCATTTTATATTTTTTAAACAAAGAAGATTTGTATACTTTTCAAGGGTCCCTGAAACCAGCAAAAACTACTACAAATACCCATGGCCATAAACAGTTTAACAAGCTCATCTCCATCCTACGCTATCTCTGCTCTTATTACCATAAAACAAATAGTTGAGCAGAGGCTGCATACAATAAAAAAAAAGTGAAATAAAACGAAGGAAAACATTTGTCAGAACGCAAAAAGTGACACTAAATAAAATAAAGCGAACAACAAAAGTGGGAATCGAACCGAATCGAGGCGATGGTAAAAAGTGCAATCGCTTTGAAATGCCTTTTCAAACTCGGAAAACTGGCAAGCTCCCGGTGGGTAGGTGGGGGTGGGTGGCGCGGAAATGGCCTTTGGCGGAAATCCGTTTAATTTGCAAAATGCCAACAATGCCGGCGCAATAAATGTGACAAAAGCAGACTCAAAGCGGCAAAGACCCACAGGAAAAAAATGTCGGAATCAGCATAGGATGATGGCAAACTCCAGTGGCATGCCCCGAATTAAAGCGTTCCAGCGTATTTAGGTTGCATATATAAATCATCAAATTGCTATTTTTTACAAGCTATTTGCCTTGTCAACAGGCAGTGAACAATAAAATATTATTACCGCGGATGTGACTAATATTTTAGCAAATTTTAAGGGTGCAAAATTATTAAAGGGAATTGTTATTAGTAAATCCTGTTGTGCTAGATTTTGTAGAATTGTTTTAGCCTATTTATTATTTATTTATTAGTATTTAGTTCTTAAAATTTAGTCCAGTTTCCATTTATAAAAATAAGTAAAATAACTCCTGCTTAAAGTTCCAAATTTAGTAGTAAAGAGCCATCAACCAGCTTCTGGGAATCTTCTCCTATAGTTCTTTTAGATAACTGGTAATAAACCAGAAAGTGAATTCTTCAATTTTAAAATCTCAATCCCTTCAGCGTAAGATTTTTATTTAATTGTCAACTTTGGAAAATTGGAACGGCGGAAAAGTCATTGAACGCTGTTCGAGCGAGCATTATTCATCTATAAATAAAAAATCGGCGCATTGCCTCTGGTTTTTGCAAGCTGTCGGGGATTTTTAATGGCGACCACTACAATAGCACTCGGAGCCGGGCAGAGGCGGCACCAGCCCCGCCCACAACACTGAGAGAAAGCAGAGGAACTGAAGAGAAAGGGACTGCGGGTGGCCAGACAGACAGAGACTGTTGTTTGCCCGCCCAGCGTTGCATCTTGTTTAATTTGTATGCCCACACGGACAGACAATGCACATGCATAATATTTTATGCGAATTTCCCCCGTCTTTTCCAGTATTTTCCTTATTTTTTTCACCCGCGTTTGCGACATTTTCATGTTGTGTCTGCCGTGTTGTTATTCCGGTGATTGTCCGCCGCTGCGTGTAGTTCTCTCTTTTTATTGTTATATAAATAAGCTATAAATTTCGCCGGCGAAAGCAGTGCTGGTCTCACACACACACACACACACACACACACTTCTGGGCCAGACAGGGGATATTTATAGAAAATTTTAATATTTTTTATGTCTGCATTGCAACGCACTGACAATGCCAGACGCCAAGCTGGGCAAATTGAATGGAATCGTGGGACAGATTTAAAGTTTCAATATTTTAACCGGACCTCAACGATTTTTGGCTAAGCCTTTGTGCCCCTAATTTGATCATTTCCACCCAGACGGGCATAAATCAAGGCGGGATAAGCCGGGCTCTGATTCCTGACAACAACCCGACCTTCTGTGGGCGCTGGTCGTTAAGTCCGGAAAATCCTAATATTAAATGCTCGGGATGCTGCTTGTGCAACTCAATTTTATGCTCGATGGCGGGCGCCAAAGTCCCTTTCCCCGGAACTAATCCTTTGTATGTGCATATCTCCTGCAAAGGACACACAGCATTACCATTACCATCCCTCACCTGACCAACCCCAAGCATTACGTAAGCAACACGTGGCAAGCCCTTCCTCTCTCCCTTCGGAGCTGCGCTAATGAAGGTAATTTCGCACATTTCGCTTCTCTCTGATTTCCGCGCTTTCCCTTTCAACTTTTCAATGTCACTGGCTGACAGCAATTTGCATGACAAGGCGGAGGGCCAGGGCTGAGTTCATTTGTTGGCTTTGACAGTTTTCTAATTGCAAGTGTGGCGAGCGGGGAAAACTCCCAAAAAAAAATATAAATAAAGCACTGTGACACACGTGTCCCTTTTCCATTATACAAGTTACCCATCGATATCGTATATATATAAGCTCTGGCAAATGCCAAAATATCGTTACAATAAATCCTCATTATGCACTGTGCAAACTAATTAAATTCCATTCCTGGTTATTAATTTAATTTTTACTGCCGCGCCTATTCCCTTACTTTTCGTTTTATTTAATTGTGGTCATGTATTTTTTAACATGCCAGTAATTTTTGGCGCATTACTTAATGTAAATCAACCCAGAGGTATTATAAATAAGCCCCATTCCGCAGTTGGCATCAAAAGTAAATCCCATTATGAAAATATATTTTTGTTCAGCGTCAATGATAGTTTGGTTGCTGCCGATTAATGTGAATTAAATTTAGTGATAATAAATTTATGATATGGTAAGTAATATATTTTAGGTGGGTTTCTTGTAATTTTAATATTCGAAATAAAATCATATAAATTTAGAAAGCGATAAAGATCAGGCATATAAGAGGTATCCAACCTTCGACAGAATTTTGCCCCTATTTTTATTAATTTTTTTTTTATTGCTTAGCAATATGCAAATATATTTATTCTTCTTTTTTTCAAGTTCCATTCGTTCATGTTAATTTGCTGCTATTGTTTATGTCTGTGTGTGTGGAATATTTTTCTCTGCAAAATTGAAATATATGGCTGGGTTTTTTTCCAATGCCTCTTTTTTCACTCTCTTATTTTCTCCCTCTGCCGCCGAATAACCGCAGCTTTATTGCATAAATGTGGCGATTTAATTAATATGCTTAATGAGTTGCAATTAAACACACATAAAAAGCGGAGAAGAAAACACGGGACTGACTGGCGGAGGCACGAAGGGAAGTTGGGGCAAAGCAAACAAAGAAAATTAGCAAAAATTTGTAGCAAATTAAGAGAGTAAACAAACAATGGGCAAAAACATGAATTGAATCGGATCAAAGAGGGGCAAACATGGATGTTAATTAAATCAAAGTGAATTTAAATAGCCCCGGGGTCCGTTTTAAATATATTAAATGCAAATAACAAATTATTGTTGAGATTTCTTCCTGGGCTGGCCAACAGCTGGCCCGGTGTATATCATTCTGATTCCGATTCCGATTCCGATTCAATTTCATTTCCATACCGCCAAGCCTATCTGTTGCCTGTTGTGGCAGGCTTGTTTTTCCCCGGACTTTTCCTCGGCCAGTGGAGCTGCGTAAGTCGTTCGGAGAGCCTCTTCCTCCTCCGCCAGCCAACTTTGCATCTGGCAATCAAAAAAATTGATTAGAACCGAAATGGCAATCGCTGGCGGCTCAGTCGGAGGCTGGCCAGGATTTCCTCCGCACACACACACGCACACACGCACACACAATCCCAGATCCTGGACACGGGTGCAGCCAATTGGCAAAATGGTAGCCCTATGCCCATTCCCATTCCCATTCCCATTCCCCCTAACCACCATCAGCCACTTCCTGGCAAGAAAAAATTGCTGGCAAAATAAACTGAAGCTCGAAACCAAAAATCTGAACCCGTAACCAAAGCCAAAAGCAAAACTATGCAACTCAGTTGGCTGGGCCGAAACTATTTTTGGGTTTATTTTCTGGGCTGTGTGCCGGGCATGGGCCTGGGCCTGGGCACATCATCAATATGAAACAGGGGACATGCATAATCGGGCGGATGGCCGCCAGTGGGCTGCATTTATGCGCTGCGTTGCCCTGGTAGGAAATCCCGTCCAGACAGGAATTTCCAAATGCCACGCCTGGATTTGTGGGACTGGGACTGGTCTCTGTGGTTGTTTTCATTGTTTTCCCTTGGTTTTCGGCGGCTGGCAGAGATAATACAAGCAAATAAAACCGCCTGTCTGACAAAGCCATTCGAGAAACCAATTCCAGATCCCTCTATCCCAATCCTGGAGGATCGTAAAAATCAGATTAGAGCTTGCAAATCAAATTAAATCCAAGCTTAATCCTTGAGATGAGGCCCCACTTCATTGGGCAAAATGAGTGACATTTGTTCTCATAAAGTCCCATCTTCAGGCTCATTAAAGCCACTCGCAAGGATCCTAGGATGTGGAGTCCCTGCTTCGGCGTTCGGTGTACGTGACTATTAATTAGAGCAGTAAATATAATGTTTGTTCATGTGCGATTACATGTAGATGAGGCCGAGTCGCCGGATGTCGCGCCCAACCCATCCTGCATGGGAGTATTATGATAATTCGCTGCGGACAGGCCATGTCGAAGTTGTATTTGACTTGCGTCGGGGACAACAGTGCGTGTGTGTACTTAATGACCTGCGAGTACACATACCACTTCGATTATGAATGGTGGTGTCATGAGAAGTCCTTGAACTGGGTCCTGGAAAGAGGGTTATGGAGCATTGAGTGATTTTAGGGATGACGCCATGCCATTACTACTTTATTTCTTTTAGTATTTTATTGTTCTTAGTTCTTTCTATGCCATACCCTTAATATTTAATAAAAACCCCCGCAACAGTTTCCACACAACTGTTGTCTTTTGTCTGGAGTTTTGTTCTGATTGCATTAATTAAATGCTCTACACACAAGCACCAAGAACACACACTCTCGCCGGGGATTCCCCGTCTTTGCCGTCAAAGATTTGTGAGAGTTTACAAAAAGTTAGCTACAACTTAACATGCCAAGATTTGACTACCAGAAACTTTTGTCCTGGCGGAGAATGGGAGAAGCAGTAAGCGAAGTTGTAATCTCCCAACTTCGCAGCTATTCGCCATTCCCATAGCATCCCCATTTTTATGGCGTAGGCTGAGTTTCAGTTAATTATAAATACATTTATGCCTCGCCCTGAGGGGCCAAATTAGGGGAGACATTCTATGGGGTGGAGCGGGGGTGTGTTTCTCCAACCGATATCGATCGAAGGGATGAAACTTCAGCTTCCAGCTAATGCTGACAAACTGCAGCTTTGGCACAAAATTGTTGCAGAAATTTATTATTGGCTTAACGGAGAGACGGCCAGTAAGCAGGGAGGATGAGGAGAAGGAGCTGAGTGCACTTTGGTGCTGAAAAGCGTGAGTTATGCGCCCACTTCAGCCATTCCAGGGAACTCTGTTCTGTTCCCTGCATCCCCCCAGTGAGGCAGGCAGGTGGCCGAGACTGCACTCGCCTTCTATCTACGTGTCTCAGAACTCTCCATGGGCGAGTCGGCTGCCATTACGCTACAGTAAAGAGGGATAAGGTTATATCCCAGGACGATAGCAAGGACGTGGGATACCCCAAAAAGATGCTTTACGACATAAAGCCATGGAGTTATCGGACGCTGGCAAAGGCAATGCCAACTGATGGAGCCAATCTGGCAGAAAAATTGTGAGAAAGTCGATACCTTATGGCTTATGGTAACGATTGACCTCGTTCTATAAGCTAAATATAAAGAATATAAATTATTATCCCTCAAAATGATTATAAGTTTCATCTAGATGAATTCGTTATTGTTTATTAATTTAAATTCGAATAGAATTACTTGAAATTTGATTACTTTTATACATTACTTTCCAGATTTAATTTAAAAAAAAGAGAAAAACAATTAATTGCCGGCAAATGCGACAGCAGATCCCACAAAATGCGACAAGGCAACAGTGGCAATTAGCAAATTTCAGCACTGCACACACGCTGGCGAATGTTAATAAAAGTGGTGTCATTGTTGTTGCAGCCATTGTTGGCGGTGGCCAGTTGGCTGCTGACGCCACTTTAGCCGGCGACTTGTCCAATTACTGCGACAACGGAGGGGATGTCCTCGGGTTCCGGGGTTCCGGGGTTTGGGTTTGGGGTGCTCCAACGGGGTCCAGGGGAAGTGTGGCATTCAAATGGCATGCCGCAGGACACTCACACATGCAGGTTGTCCTGCGAGCGGAAGAGCCAACTGAAAGTTTTTTCATATCCTGTGAAAATTATTATGCGCTTTTGTGAAATAGTCGAAGCCAGCGGGCAAGAGCAAATGTTTGTACTGCTGCTGCTGCTGCTGCTGCTGCTGCTCCTGCTGCTGCATTTTTGACCAGGAGACAAGGACCACACACACACACACACACATGCAGGATTCGACAGTTGGTATCCTTGACTCCGACTGGACAAAACTTTTGTCAAATTAGTTTTTTCCTCTTTTTGTGTCCTCCTCTCCCCTCCGACTGCCATTTTTCTGCGGCTGCAACAGCTTGTGGACACCGATGTCAGCGTTAGTTTTAATCATTATCCGTCTCCCGTTAGGGGTTTTCACATTTGCTTTGCCAAATGAAATACAACGAGGGGAAAAAATAATAAAATGCTGTTTATGAAGCCAACATTCCAGGCCAGCACAAAATGAAATTGTGTTTATAAATTAGCCTTTAATAATATTATTGTTTTTATGTTTACTTAACACAATTATTTTTAACAATATTCAAAGGCTACAAAAGAGTAATTATGCTAAAATCAGGTGGCTTAAAGCAGCTTAAGCTAATCTGGTTAAAAGTTATGTTTTTGTTTATGAAATCAAGTATTTAATAAGCTAATTTAATCATTAATTCAATACTTAATGTCACCATTCTAATTTACTCTTTTTTCTGTGTCATTTCAGGTAAGTTCAGCCTCTACTCTCTTGGCATTTGTAAGTAAATGGAAGTCCTTAAAGCCCTTGGACTTGAAGCTTGAATGACAGACCAAAGGGAAAACCTTTTCCTTGTTGAACCGGCGAACTTTATCATTTTTCAAAATGCATTTAATTTCATTCCATTTTGTCGCATTTCACTTTTGGGCGCCGTGTCTCCTTCTCGCTTTGACAAATCAGACGGAGGCAAAGTTATAAAACTTCATTTGTAAAAGTGCTACGTCATGCCGGGTACGGGTCTGTCTGGCGGGGGAAATGCGAAAATGGGGGCGCCGGAAATGGGGGAAGACTGAGACGGAGGCGAGGGCGAGGGCGTGGCCGGGTCGTGTGAAGAGTGAAGGGCACGAGTTAGACAAGTCATCAAATAAATCCCTTTTAGGTATAAAGTTCTTTGCTTTGCACTGTCCCCCACCCAGTTTTTCGCCGCTTTTCTGGCTTTTCCTACTCGCCTCGTGTTTGTGTCTTTCTCTTGCAAATTTTTTCATGCTTGAACTGTTTGAGCGGAGAATTTAGCAAGTTTTTTGCTTTGTTTGACAAACGCCAAGGACACCGACGACGACGACGAGGACGAGGACAGAGGACAGAGGAAAATTCAGAAAAGAGGTCGCTTTTCCGACTTCTCCATTGATTAGTTGGCAGTGCAGTGGAAATTGTTGGATAATCATATCATGTCATCCCTCTTTGCCCACTTGAGCTTGTCATCAATCAGGGCATTACGGCCAATTGGCCAAACATTGTGAATTTGAATTTGTCATAGTTAAAAACCGTTTACAGCGATGACACTTAATTGCCTGCCTCGCTGCTGCGCTGAGGCATTCACGTTCCATTCTGCATTTGCCCATTTCGGGGCTATATCTCTGTCTCGGGTTTCCTGTCAATTTCCATTTGAGCGGATATTTGTCGAACAAACTCGATTGATTTCCCCAGCACGAGGTCTGGCGTAGTCTGCTCTACGCTCTGCGCTCGCTCGCTTTCCCTTCACGGATCATAAGCCACAAAATGCATTTCTAGCAATTTCCTTGTTTGGCCCATTTTTACGGCGCATGTTGCATACTTTACGGCGCCACTGTGTGCGTCCTTGTGTGCACCGAACTTCCTTTGGCCCCACATTTTCCCTTCTCCCTTCTCATCTCATCTGCTTAGTTTCCCATCCAGACTCAGCCTTGACTCGGGTTTTTCAGGAAATCATTGCAGCCAGGAGCGGATATATCCCTCCTCCCCCGACATATACCTCCTCGCCAGCTGTCTTCGGCACTTCAGCCGGCGCTTAAGTTGCACAAAATGTAATACATTTGATTGCACTCATGTTCAAGTTCTGTGGCCAAAGTGGCTGCTACTCCAAGGGAGCAGAGAGAGAGAGAGCGAGCGAAAAAATGGGAAAGGAAACCGAAGCCATGCCCGTAAGTGAATACGGACGTACAGCTGTGTTCAATGAAATAGCAGTGCGACTGGAGAACAACTAGAAAACGGTTTTTTTACGTATTCCTTTTTGTTAGGTTTACTATTTCATATTGTTTATGTAAAATGGAACATAAAGATAAAAAACAAGCAAAAGTTCCATACGATTTGCTCTATTTTTGTGTTTTCCAGATATTTTTACATAGGTGCCAATCGTTTTGGCTGTTCAATGAAATAGCAGTTTTTGATTTTCCTTCGCCAAAATTGTCGAAATTTTTTGTAATTTTGTAAAAAATGATTTTTATTAAATTCGTTTATATAGTTTATACGACAATAAACTATTACTACACAAAAAAAAAAATCATTTTAGTGGGTACAGGACCTCTCTACTCTAAGAGAAGAAGGGAATAGTTTATTTGTCTTAGAAAGGAGGGGAAATATATAAGGGTTTACAAGGTCTGTTGAAATTTTCTTCCGAGATGGTTTCTAATATCATAAAATAATGATCCGAAGCCAAAAAAACGAGGCAGGATTCTTAAAACCAGAATTACAGAGGATCGACGCATGGTACGCTTGAGCAAAGCTAATCCTTTGGCCTCCTCTTGGGATATAAAAGTGAAGGTTGGCTCCGGAATAAGTGAGGGGCACATTCGCCAGCGTCTTTTAGAATAAAATTTAAAAGAACGAAGTCTATGGAAGGACCCACTACATAGTTAAAGACATATCAAAGCCAGGTTGTAGTTCGCAAAAAGCCACTTGAACTGGCCACTATCAAAAAAGCGTAATCTCCTTTAGACGGATAAGTCCAAACTAATTCTTATTTGTGGAAAAGGATAAGAGAAGATCTCCGTTGACCTCCAAATGCAAAGTACAATCCAAACTATACGCTCAAGACAGTAAAGACCGATGTCCTTAAAGTCATGGTATGGGCATGCTTTTCATACAACGGTGTAGGCCCCATACATATGGTCTATGCGATCATGGACTAAGATGCATATGTAAAAATGTTAAAAACAGTCATGCAGTCGTATTCTGAGGAAGATATGTCCTTAATTTGGACATTTCAGAATGACAATGAGCCCCAAATGAGCCCCAGCATACTATCAAGGTGGCCAAGTGGAAGCTTGAAACATAAAAAGGATATGTAATGGCATGAAATCCCATT
>VNJQ01007735.1:0-12996 GCA_008042515.1 Drosophila truncata
CGACTATGTAAACACTCCAATTGATGCGTCTCTTTCCTCAGATCATGAAAATAATAATTGTAGCTATCTGGCCCCTCCAAATTAAACTTTTTTTCATCAGAATAAACTACGCGCTTCCACTCGTTACACCATGACATATTGACGCGGCAAAAGGTCAACTGCGCTTCTTTTCGTTTGGGGTTAAGCGGTGGTTTTTTTTTAAGTTTCAAACGTTTAAGATGTTTAGCTTTCGGAATAACTCGCCAAACAGTAGTTTTCCTCGCGTCAACACCTGCTTTTGCCCTTATCTTGCTCACAGAGTCATGAGAATTTGAGGCTTCCCGCAGGATCGTACGCTTATCTGCGTTGCTAAGAACAATACTTTTGCGACCTTTCATATTTTTCCCATAGCTTTGTTTGTTCTTGATAAAATGGTATTCGACTTTTCTTCTTCTTCCAATTTTTTTCGCTATATTAGCTACAGAAAGGTCACAATCAATATAGCTTTGTATTTGGATCTGTTCTTTGTGACTTAGTGACGTTATTGGTGCCAGTTATTGAAGCATGCTGAAAAGAAAATTAATGTAAATTTAATCGGAACATTTCCAGACTTCCAATTTTTGTTGGAAGAGAGTAAATGAGGAGACGAATAAAAACCAGCAACAATCATTGCATTAGATCAAGCAATTGCGGAGAGATGAACGATTAATTATGAAAATTTTTGTGTGCTATTCAAGTGAAACGGAGTGTATGTATGTATTTTTTATGTAGTCTTTGTTAGTTTTGTTAATTAGTTGTAGGTATTTCTGTGGTGGTCAATAATTGGCTAAATTGTTTTATTTGTGACCTGTCCATATGCATGTAAGGGTGCAACAAGCCAAGCTGATGTTAAAGAGTAGCTGCAGAGCGTAATGTATATATACATATATATATATATACTATAGTTTAATACAGAAAACAGGCCGAAGCGAAGTGCGCATTTTTTTCAAAAAAAAAAAGCGTTGATGATGAGGAGTTGGATGAACTTGTAGCCTGTAGAACTCGCTTTACCGTTCTAAAGTTTACGGGAAGCACCTCTAACCTGGTAAAGCATAAATGCTTTATTAGTGCTAATAAATGTAAGAAAGCTTCCCCAATTAACCGGAAGATGAATTTGCTGAATTCATAGAAGTACACAAACATTAAACAATAACAGACAAAGTGGATCAAGAAATCGTAGGACATGCATGTATTTATGTTCCACACACAACAATTTGTTTCCTCTTTTACACAAAACGAGCTATAAGATACTCTGCGTTCTAGCGAGTAGTGCTGCTCCAGAACGAACCATTTCAAACGCCAGAAACCTAATAACCGGATCGGACGTCTATATCATATAGCTGCCATAGAAACGATCGGTATATTATTCAAAAAAAAATTATAATTATAAACAAAATGACATTTTTTTCTTTGAAGATATCGAATTTTAAAGTGCGACGAGTAAAATGCATACAAGCTTGCATTGAGCAGCGAACATCAGTTGACAAAATGTAGTCTTTTTATTTGCATTGCATTATAATAATTAAACTTATCAATTGATTCTTATTTTTTTTTTGAAAAATACAATTTTTTTTAACTCTAGGTTTTGTTTCTTATTTTGGAAAAAAGATACCAAGTAGTACGTTTTTTTCATGTTTCCTCTTTTAAATGGAACATACACCATTTCCCGCAATTTATATAAAATCGTTTTCAAAAATTATATCTTCCTCTTATTTTACACAAACACCTCCAATTTAAAAATGTGAGAAATAACCCGTGCTGATTTTTTCGAGGTTTGAGCAAGAAACGTAAAAATGTGTAATTTGTTAATTTGGATTAAAGACCTTACCACGGGCTCATTTAGAAAGTAGTTGGTCCTCCATGTAGGTACAGCAAAGGGCCCACGGGTCCTTAAGTTCCTACCTGGAACACAAAAATGCACATGGCTCAAAAGAACAGGACAGTCAATTCTGAAATCAGGTCAAAAATAAACAAAATGGCAGCTACATATCTCCTATCATGAAGAGACGACAGATGAACTAGACGACATTTAGCAGGATAGATACAAAAAGGATAGTGGAAATTAAGAGAAGAAAGGGCAAAATAAAGAAATTTTTTTGTACGCGTTCAATGCGGCCTGATTGCGTGGAACCTGCCGGGTTTTAAATAAACGAAGCATACTCCAGCTTAGACCTAACAAAAGCACAAAATAGGCTGTTTGGCGTAAGAGTCCATGAGTTGAGCATACGCATATGCTCGATAAATAGGAATTTGGCATCAGAACTTCTAAATCCAACGCTTCAGTTCTACTGGGCAGCAACTTTTATGAATCGAATAGGGAAACATGGAGTTATTGAGCCGTTTGCTATATGTGTTTGAGAAACATTTATCTAGGTTTAGAGGCAGCTTATTACGAGAACACCAACCACCGACCCTATACAAGTTCTTTTGGAGCTTAGCGCAGTCCGCAACCGATCTCATAGATTTAAATATTTTTAAATCATCCGAAAATAGTAGAAATTCAGAGTTCTTGAAACAATTGCCAAAATCATTGATAAAGAGAATGAAAAGAAATGTTCCCAAGGCACTCCCTTGAGGAAGTCTCGATGTCGCTATATAAGGATTCGAGAACTGACTATTACAGCCCAATCTATATATGGGAAATTATTTTGCATTTAATCAAGTTTTTATTGCTCATGTGACTGTTATATTTGTGGATTATAGAGGGGCAATCAATGTAATTTATTACGTCAATTATTACGATTAAAAAAAACCAGAATATTCAAAAAATTACATTCCCTGCGATCCCTAACCAAAATAGATCCTACAAACCCGGCAATTGATTTTTTCAGCAAATATATATTATAATTTTCCCAAATTGTCCCATGTCCGCCTTTAGACGGAGTAAAAAAATTTGTGACTTGAACTTTAAATGAGATGTCAGCAGCATCTGGATATCATTTAAGGGAGCAATGCAGGCAGAGAGCAGCACCGATGGCACCAGTCGCTGTAGCTGAAGATATCGTAAACACCCCGTAGGCAGCGATAATAGATAGGCATGCAGAGCGTCAAGGGAACATATCAGAATAATAAGAGAGTTATGAGCATCGCTCCCACCAGCGCAGAGCATAAACCGAAGTGGACGATCCAACGGCGAACAAAAACACGAGGCAACATTAATCTCCCCAGCGTACGATGGGCGCAGCAGTTCTCGCAGAAGATGTTGTAGAAGCGGGCGGTAGTAGCGGGGGACTACTAGCGGTGGCGGAAGCATAACTGCAAAGAGTTCATCTGAGCGAGCAGCGGTCGAGCTCTGCCTATATATACTAATGGCTGTACTTAAGTCAGGTCGAGTACCGAGCATTATGAATATTAAATATCAATTGACCTGTCGGCATGGTGCGTTGCAAGTTTAGAATAGATTCAAGGCCTCCTAATTAAGTTTATTCGGAAGTGGAGTGACAACTGGATTACAATCATTCATTCCAAATTTATTAAAGACATATTAATGTAAGCAGTTCTCTTTGACTTAGTTCAAATTCACCTTCACATCTATTTAGTCCAAGAGCCTGCGGTCCCCAGGCCTTCGGTAAAGTATAACAGTTACAAGTTTCTCAATGTATGTCCTCAACACAGGTAAGATCCCCACGATCCCCAACTATGAAACTTGGGTCGCGGTTGCTTTGGCAGGTAACAGGTAGTAAAGGTGAGTAAAATTGTGTCTCAAATTTAGAATAATATTAAACTCAGTTTTTATATATTTTACTTATGGCAATAATAGAAGTCACCTTGTCGAAAACCAGACACTTCGTACGGTTGAAACCCCCTGCCAGACACATTTTAAGTATAATATTATATATTTAATTGTTACTATACTCACGGTATAATATAAAAGCTGAATTTTATATATGTTTTTCGGGTAACTATCAAATGATGTTTTCTTAACAGCCAGACAGTTTCTGTAGTTTCTTTATGGTAGTTACTTCATGGCACATTAAAAATCCGATATACAGTCAACACAACATTTATTCGGAAACTTGTGGCCTCCAACTTTGTTAATTTATAACTCAAAAACTACGCAACGTAAACAAATGTTTTATATTTTGCGATGCTCGAACCGCACAAAATACAAATATATAGTTAATCATTATTAATCACATAAATAACATAACATAAATAAACACGTAAATTAAGATAAGTTAGGAATAAGGATAAAAAATAAAATAAATAAAAAATGAAGACACCGGAAACATAAGAAGAACATTTGAATTTAAAATGGCAGCAGTAGCTGGCCACACCGAAGACAGCAAATGGGCACACTGGTTTTGCCAGATTGAGGAAGATAAGGCAGCCACACTGAAGCCCGCAAGATCGCTATATAAAGTGGAGCACAGCCTTTGGGACGGCACTTAGTATCCGCCGCCGAGCAAGACAGACCTCCCAGCAGAGGATCAGCCAGAACCAGGAAGAATCACCGGTAAGCGACTCAGGAGCCATCGTCAGCAAGGATCAAGGTTAATTTGCGAGACCATTGACAGACGGATCCGGGGCGCTAGCAGACCTTAATGGCCTCTCACTCTTTTCCCACTAACTAGTAGACCTCAAAGGTCGCTCATCCCTCTCACCCCTTAGGTGGCAAAGAAGACCCAGCAGAGACTCTCCATGGCCAGGTTAACGATAGGATGACACAGAAGCCGAGCGGCAGGCGCACCACGCCGCGAGCCCAGGATCAAAACTTACTACTATGATCTCTATGATCTTTGGCGCCCGAGAACAGGTCAAGGAATTGCAAGAGAAACCCGATGCCGATAGCGGAATGTCGTGCTGGATATAACTAGTGACAAAGGACGATTTGACGGTATACGCAGCCGAGTTCGGATTGGAAACGGCGGAAAAGAACGAGGATCTGAGGCGATTGTTATCAGCGTTTGCAAAAAGGACAGATCATAACGAAGAGCCGAAAGGAAGACTCTTCGAGCTGTCGTGTAAAAACACAAAAAATACAAAAGCCCGGCGAAGAATCCCACACCGGCAATATTAATAACGGGACGCGAAGAGAAGAAAGTGGAAATGGGGAAAGAAGAGGATATAAAGATGGAGAGGAAGGTCGAGACAGAGATCGTCGATCGGATCCGAAACTGGGGCATTCGATACCAAGGATCAAGTAACCCGTTGGAATTCCTAGACAAAATGGAGCAATGGGCATCAGGGTACGGGATTCAAAAAGACCAGCTGGTCCAAACAATGCTCTTCATCCTGGAAGGAATGGCAATTGATTGTTGGAATATAACGCCAACCAAGATCGACAAGTGGGAACACGGAACTCGTAGAATATTTTCTACCACCAAGATACGAGGAACAAATGGAAACATAAATTGCCCAGCTGCGACAGCGGGAGACCAAGCCAGTGAGGTAATACGCAATGGGAATAAGGAAACTGATGCGGTTCACCAAGCTTTCGGAGAAGGAAAAACTCGACCGAGTATACCGGAACTGCAGAAGCAGGGTTCGAGACTCTGACACAGTTCCTCAAACTGGCGGAAGAAGTAGAGGAGATATAGTCCTCTTAGTGGCGGGCCGCCCAACCACGAACAGGCAGATGAATTGCTGGCGTTGGGGTGAATAGAAGCGTCACGTAGTCCATACAGTGCACCGATAGTGTTGGTAAAGAAGAAGAACAATGAGTGGAGGATGTGTATAGACTATCGGTTGTTAAACGACATGACAGAAAAGGACGTGTATCCAGTACCGAGAATGAGTTTAATCTTGGACCAACTAAGGGAAGCAAAATTAATTAGCACAATCGATCTGAAATCAGGGTAGTGGCAGATTCCAATCGAGAAAGACTGTCTGCAATAGACATCTTTTACAGTACCAGGAAGAGGTCTGTTCCACTAAAAAGTAATGCCATTTGGATTAACAACAGCACCGGCTACGTTCCAGATAGCACTCGTCACAATCATAGGGCCGAAAATGGAACCATTTGCGTTTGCATACCAGGACGATATCGTTGTGATTGGCAGAGACAAGAGGACATTTGGAAAAACTACACGAAGTATTTGAGAGGCTACAACGGGCAAACCTGAGGATCAACCCGGATAAATGCCACTTCTTCCAGAAGGAATTAAGATATCTAGGACACGTGGCAAGTGACCGTGGGATCAGAATGGATCCGGAGAAGGTGTCGGCAATACAGGGACTCCTAGCACACAATACAATACAATAAAAGAAGTGCACACTTTTCTGGGGATGGCATCTTGGTACCGGCGATTCATTCCCAACTTCACGAAAAAGCCGGGACGCTCCAGAACCAGATTAAGAAAGGCCAAAACTTCGTATGGACTAAGGACCATCAGGAATTATTCGATAGCGTGAAGAAGATCATGACACGTGCGTTAGTGCTAGTATGCCCAGACTTCACACGGCAGTTTAAGTTACAAACGGATGCTAGCGACCAAGGAATTGGTGCAGTGTTCACACAGGAAAAGGAATGCTTGGCATCAAACTAGTTTGATATACTATGGCATCAACAAGTATAAGATGTACTTAGAGTAGTAGTGAATTTACTAACTCTTAACTTTTAATACACAATTAATAATGCAATACCAAATAATAAAAACATAGGGTATTCAAAATATAATTATACATTATAAATTAGCAAAATAATAAAATAATTACTAATTTAAACGACAATAACAATAGTTTAATGTAATATACAATAAATCAATTATAAAAAACGGTTATTATAATCAAACAAAGAACTATTACTCGAGCAAATCTTAAGCTGATGTGTCTAAAATGGGAACAAAAACATAGAAATACAACAATAAGAAGACCACAAAACAAAGACACGAAAAATTAGTAAAAAACGCACGAAAAAACGACACAAAAACAGAAATTTAAGGCGAGATGGAGGTATTAAATGCTTGATTACATTAAGGGCAGCAATTTGTAGCAGCTTAAAGATTAACTAAATATTGGAAATTTTTTTTTTTTATTTTTTCCTTGAAGGGCGTCTTTGGCAAAACAACTTTTACTCCATCTGAAAATTGTTTTTTCAGGGTATACATGCCCAATTGGTTTTACGCAAATGTTTTTTTAAATACACACAAACAATGCAATTCAAATAAAAATTAAAAAAAACACAAAAAAATACCTTCAACTATTATGTTAATTTCAGTTTGATCACTTTAATTAAACTTGTGTATGATTTTTTTAAAGTTTTTCTGAAGGGCTTGTAACTACGATGCACATGCTTAATATTGGCCGCACGTTTTGTACTGCCACTTTATATGTCATTTTTTTCGCAAATGTGCGAAGCAAAACAAAACAAATAATCAATTTTGAAGCATTATGGACATCGAGACGCCGAACCTTTGAACTTAAAATTCAAACATTGATTTTATTATTTTTGGCCTATGGGACCGTCCACTGTGTAACGGCGTGCAATTTACAGGTCGAAAGACAAGGGATGCTAAGGAAAAGCCGACTGAGCGGAGGATCAAACTAGATGGGATGAAAACATACCGGAGTTGATGCTAGCGTTCAACAGCAGGTCATCGGAATCAACGAAATATAGTCCGGCACAGCTCTTACTTGGAAAGGAACTGAGGTTGCCGATTTGATAAAGTAACAGATGGTTCAGGGATGAATGGAGAAGGATTACGGGCAAGATGGTAGAGATTAAAAAAAATGCGGGAGGAAGCAACAACACATATGGAAGAAGCTGCAGAATAACACGGATACCACTATAATCTCCGAAGACCCACCTCCTGTCAAAGA
Source organism: Drosophila truncata (assembly GCA_008042515.1). Taxonomy (NCBI): domain Eukaryota; kingdom Metazoa; phylum Arthropoda; class Insecta; order Diptera; family Drosophilidae; genus Drosophila; species Drosophila truncata. The sequence goes on from VNJQ01007735.1 coordinate 7,780, forward strand.
CAGTAGACAAGTTCAACGCAAAGCTAGCTCCAAAATACGATGGCCCATGGAAGGAATTAAACTTTACATCACCCGTGATCATACAAGCACGAAACACAAAAAAACGGAAAACAAAACGAGTATATATCGGAGACATTAAACCATGCGAGGCATTAGAAACGGATAACAATGTACACAGTTTAGGAGTAACCAAGACACACCCCGAAACAGATAACATGGCAAGCAACTTAACATTAACCAACCAGGAATCTTTAAAAACCGATAACAATGCACGAACAGTACCACTAACCAGCACACATTACATAACAATAAAACGTTTTCCTTTACTAAGCAACTGAGCTGACAATAAGACTAACAGAGACAACAACAATCTCATTACATGAGTCAACTGCAGAGGCTGCAGAACAGCGTCCGAAAGTTTCGGGAGAACCACCAGAAAATGGACCGCAAGGAGCAGAGCGCAATTGGTAGAGGCGACGGCAATGCCAGGAGGGACGAGAAAGAGAACACAAACCAACAGTCGCAGAAACGACGGGAGAACGCAAGCGGGTGGCGCACACGCCGTGGGAGGACTTAGCAAGCGCGGACGCAGAGGCACCTAATCCGAGACCCCTAACCGCGCAGCGACCAATAGAACCGCCACGTGTACTTCAGCAGCATTCGAGGGAGCCACCTCGGCAGGACACGCGACCGGTTGGATCATCGTGCGGGGTAGCGGAGCAACAAAACAACCCGCCGCGCCAGCAGGCGGTGCGGAAGCAGCAACCCCGCCCACAGGTACTAACGGACGAGCAGCAGCAAGAACGATCCGCGCAAAAGCAGCGGGGTCGCAGAGCCGAAGCACACGGCGTGACGAGCAGCAGCGAAAACGATCTCCGCAAGAAGCAACGGGCCGCAGAGCCGAAGCACACGGCGTGACGAGCAACAGCAAGAACGATCCGCGCAAGAAGCAGAGGGGCCACAGAGCCGAAGCGCCGTGACGAGCAGCAGCAAGAACGATCCGGGCAGCAGCGCTGGGGCCGCCGCGTGAGCCAATAGCGGAGCAGCGACGTGACCAACCACGCCAGCGAATGACACTGACGTTCGAACATACAAAATATAAATATATAATCAATCATTATTAATCATAAGCATAAATTAATCACATAAATAAAGATAAGATATGAATAAGGATAAAAAAATAAAATAAAAGAATAAAAAATGAAGACCCCGTAAACATAAGAAAAATATTTGAATTCAAAATGGCAGCGCGCTAGTTACCGCACACATTGTTGGGGACGCACCGCCGCCCTCAAACCCCAGCCACTTAGAATGGTCATCAACCCAACATAAACGCTGAGTTTGGAAACCAGCGGAAGCGGAGCCAATCGCTTATCCAGCACTGCTACGCGAAACCACCGATCAAGCAGATTGTCATTCCGCATTCCAATCTGCTGGCCATGCAGATCTCCGACTCATTTCCATTCATTCCCTTATACTTCTCCTTTATTTCATAAGTCACTTTAGAGTTTATTACAGAATAAAGATTCATTATAATTTCGACTCTCCACTTATTACGAACGTAGTCTCCTTTATTTAAGCCATTCTGAATATACATACATATATACTTGAATATCATATATGTACATATCCTTCGTTGGGAAGCTCCTACTAGAAGGAAGATAATTGGCACAGCCGGATGCGGACCAGAAGATTAAAAATGCCCCACCTCCTTATCGTAGTTTATCTGTAAGACAGGTATGTGGACTAATGACGGCGAAACTAAACGAAAGAATAAAAAAAGGAAAAAAAAAATGAAATAAAATAAAAGGAACAAGATGGACATACAGTCGGGTGTCCCGACAGTAGAATACCCTGTACCCTAGACCGCTCCCCGTGAATTGAATTCGAGACAACTTACAATTACTGTAACGAACGTTCTAGAAATAGCTCTGACTTTGTTTCGCTGTATGTATGCAGGCAAAGAATGTGACCATTGCAAGTGTATTGGTGCATGTGTTATTTGGAGCCCTCTTGTGTACATAATGTGTATAAAGTAAAAAGCCTATATCTCCGCTATTTATGGCACGATCGTAATGAAATTTAGACAATCTGTGTATTTTAATAAAACACATTAAGGTTGTGAATATAGTTTACCTAACTTAATAAATTTAGGAGATATACGTTTTTTTCAAATAGCTCCCCAAAAAAGGGGAGCAGCAAAAATTTAAAACAAACTTGATCTGCGTGCAGATATAAGAAGTCTGAATCCCAAGTTTGGTGTCTCTAGCTCTTATAGTCTCCGAGATCTAGGCGTTCATACAGACAGACGGACAGACGGACAGACGGACGGACGGACGGACGGACAGACGGACATGGCTATATCGACTCCTTAAGTGGTCCTGACCAATATTTAGGTAACTTTTGGGGGTCTGCCACGCCTCCTTCTGGCTGTTACAGAATATAGCACAAAATTATAATACCTTTGTACCTTTGGTACATGGTATAAAAACAAGATAAATATATTTAAAAAAAAAACAAGAAAGGAAGCTAACTTCGGCTCACCGAAGTTTATATACCCTTGCAGATTGCAATTGAACTAAAAAATTAAAATCGAAATTCTGAAATAATAATAAGTGGCCAAATCCCAAATTTGATTAAAATATTTTGAGAAACAGCGAAGTTAGAATTTTTTCTATTATTTCCCTGATTGTTCCGATGGCAGCTATAGGATATTGTCGGCCGATTTTCATGAAATTAAAACTGAAATTCTGAAAAATTATTAAGTGGCCAAATCTCAAATTTGATGAAAATATCTTAAGAAGCTGCGGAGTTATGATATTTTTTATTATATTCCTGATTGTTCCTATGACAGCTATAAGATATGGTCGTCCGATTTTCATGAAATTAAAACCGAAATTCTAGATTAATAATTAATGGCCAAATATCAAATTTGGTGGAATTGTATTGAAAACTGACAAAGTTATAATTTTTATTCGATAATTTTACCGATCGTTCCTATGGCAGCTATATGATATAGTCGTCCCATCCGGCCCGTTCCGACATATGTACGAGTGAGAGTATATGGAAGACTAACTGTAAAGATTCATTCAGATAGCTTTAAAACTGAGGGACTAGTTTGCGTAGAAACGGACAGACAGACGGACAGACGGACAGACGGACAGACGGACAGACGGACATGGCTAGATCGACTCGGCTGTTGATGCTGATCAAGAATATATATACTTTATAGGGTCGGAGATGTCTCCTTCACTGCGTTGTAAACTTCTGACTGAAACTATAATAGCCTGCAAGGGTATAATAATGATAGACAGAAAAAATAAATAAATACATATATTTTTCCAAAACGAATTAACAAATTTTTTTCGACTTTCTCCTTCTAAGTGAACGGTAGTGTTTTTTTCTTGCGCTAGTTTCAGTCAGAAGTTTGTAACGCAGTGAAGGAGACATCTCCGACCCTATAAAGTATATAAATTCTTGTTCAGCATCAACAGCCGAGTCGATCTAGCCATGTCCGTCTGTCGGTCTGTCCGTCTGTCTGTCTGTCTGTCTGTCTGTCTGTCTGTCTGTCTGTCTGTCTGTCTGTCCGTTTCTACGCAAACTAGTCCCTCAGTTTTAAAGCTATCTGAATGAAACTTTGCAGTTAGTCTTCTATATACTCTCACTTGTACATATGTCGGAAAGGGCCGGATCGGACGACTATATCACATAGCTGCCATAGGAAGAACGATAGGTAAAATTATCGAAAAAAAATATAACTTTGTCAGTTTTCAATACAATTCCACCAAATTTGATATTTGGCCATTAATTATTTTTCTAGAATTTCGGTTTTAATTTCATGAAAATCGGACGACTATATCCTATAGCTGTCATAGGAACAATCAGGAAAATAATAAAAAAAAAACTATAACTCCGCAGCTTCTTAACATATTTTCACCAAATTTGAGATTTGGCCACTTAATATTTTTTCTGAATTTTATTTTTAATCTTATGAAAATCGGCCGACTATATCCTATAGCTGCCATAGGAATAATCAGGGAAATAATAGAAAAAATCCTAACTTCGCTGTTTCTCAAGATATTTTCATCAAATTTGAGATTTGGCCACTTAACATTATTTGAGAATCTTGGTTTGAATTCAATGAAAATCAGACGACTATATCCTATAGCTGCCATAGGAACAATCAGAGTAATAACTGTTCGCGCCAAAAGGGCGCTTTTTTTCGAGAGGCAGTGTAAAAGTGTCTCTCTCTCCCTCTTCTTCCGGGCTTCCAAGACTGAGCTTCCAATCCGCTCTCCAAGCTAGGTTTAAGTTTCTTTACCTACGAAAAATAAACATCGCGTAATACCCCGAAAGTTTTTCCGTGTTCTCATTGCGAGTGATTTACAGATGAAGCCACCCCCCTCCTGAGCATGGTCCTACAGAACCGGATATTCCGTCTCCAGCTAGCCCAGTGTCTTTAACACCGCATAAGATAAGTTTTAGTTATTATTTCTGCCGGTCATACAGTTAGTTTTTGCGAAACTCAATTCGTCTAACCTCTCTGTATTGATTATTGTCTAAATCCAGTCCGATTGATCCGACACTACGGCAGCTAATAATTTCCTATTCAAAATTGATGATTTATAATAATTTCAAAATACAAAAGTGTATGTCTAAATGCCATAGCCACAGTGAAACTTTTAATTCCGAATAGTTTCTTGCTCGTTTCGTTAACTGTGTTCCGCTTGCATTTAGTTACACATACATATACATACATTCATGTCCAATACAGTTCACTGCAGTATTATATGTATTGTACATATATACACCCCAAAAATATATCTACAAAATCTACGTAACAATATATACACATATTTTCACAAAAATAAACAATATACCAGCACTGGTATTTTTTTTTTAATACCTCGACAATTTTCCGTCAAAGTAATTTAAATAAAAATTCCCAATTTATTTCGATACAATTTCTGTGAGTTCCGAAATTCAGAAGTGTGTGTTTAAATAAAGGCAAAAGCCACAGTGGAATTTCATCAAGTAGTTCTTACTTAACTTCTTTTCGTTCACTGTGTTCCAGCGCTTGCATTTATTTGCACTTCTTTACTCACATAATCGATACGATCCATTCCACTCATCTACAACCAGTTCCAAAATTTACAAATATATATTTACTACAAATATTCAAAAATAAATAATTCACACAACGAATATACATCCAAA
>VNJQ01007737.1:0-94127 GCA_008042515.1 Drosophila truncata
GTTGTGTTCCGCGCCTGACCGCACGATGAAACTTTTTTTAAAAAAAAGAGGAAATATTTCTTAGTCTAAATGTTAAATTTCAGCTGCTACTTTTTGCAACATTCTGACTTATTTGCTGCTTTGTGTTCGTGAATATTTTATGTTTGTGCCTATTTTGTGTTATTTCGTGTTCGTATATATTTTGTTTTTTATGTGTACGCCATATTCGTTTGTGCTTTCACTTTATTGCTAACTTGTGAATTTTTAAATTTAATTGCCCACAGGATTACCAGGAATAATCCAATAAATCGGACACGGGAACAGGAAAGGAACACAATCCATCACAGGAACACTCGACTTCGGCAGAGACTTCGGGAGCAGCAGATTCAGCAGATGGCTAAGGAACGACTACATACTTATGATCTTTTTCCCCCAATAGCCAGGCTAAGTCTTCGAGGCAATCACTGCGTTACAACGGGAACGCCAACACCGTAGGACGCGAGCCACCGCAAGGGAACAATATTTAAGAAATAGTAAGCTCGGACCTACTGAAATCTGTGTGTGCTGTGGAGGAACATGGTTTCCATCTCAGATCAGTGATTTGAACCAAATTTCGATATCTGCCAAATTTCCAAATTTAAATGTGGACAATGCAATTTATTTAAATAGGAAATTTTCAAGTACGAGCAATAAATATCCGTTTTGTAGCACGTGTCGTCAGAGTGTTTCAAAGGGTAGATTACCCTCCCTTTGCCTGTCAAATGGCTTTGCCTTTCCAGATATCCCTGAGTGCCTTAAAAATTTAACATGCCTTGAGGAGCGCCTTATTTCTCCGAGAATTCCTTTCATGCGAATTATCTCCCTAGGCTATGAAAGGCAATGCGGAATAAGAGGCGCAGTAGTTAATGTTCCGATTTCGGTACCTGATACTGTAAGCGCGCTTCCCCGTTCCTTTGATTCGACACATGTCATTCAGGTTCATCTCAAAAGAAAATTGGGGTACTCCCACAATTTCATGACGGAAACTATTCGACCCGCTCGGGTTCTTGAAGCTGTCCGTTATTTAGTTAACACTGAGCTTTACAGGAAGCACAATATTGCCTTTAATGGTGGTTGGCTTACTCAAGAAGAAATCCTTTTTATCGCTGATGAAGCTGACCGATTGGAAGTGGAACAGCTCTTACTCCAACAGCCCAATACCCAATTAAATCGACCAGAAGAAGATTTAAATCCAGGCGGCCATGAAACCCTTTTAGAAAATAATGAGACTGCACTTTAACGTATAGCTTTGGCCCCTGGAGAAGGGCGCCGTCCAGCTAATTTGACCCTAGACGAAGATGCAGAACAACTTTCCTTCCCAACAATTTCTTGTGGTGTGGCAAAAGAAGCAAGGTCTCAGATTCGCTTTTATGACCGTCGTTGTGCAGTAGTAACTAAGGTACGTTACATGTACAAGTTTTATGAAATGCAGGGAATTCAAAATGCAATCTGCATTGCATTGCGTAAAAAATCACGTGCGGTAACTGCTGCCAATGTGATGGACAATGCGTTTGTGGACAACCTTGTACAGCATGACGACGGTTATCACATTTTGAAAGGTCTCCGCTCCGCCCCAGCTCATTGGGAAGCTGAGAAGAAAAAGGTTATAGACATGATAAGACAATTTGGGCTGCCTACTTTTTTTTATAACTTTTTCCGCTGCTGAATCCAAATGGAATGAACTGTTGGTTATTCTGTCTCGTTTATTGGATAATAAAAATATTACAGAAGACGAGGCAGCAGCTCTTTCTAGCTCCGAGAAAGCGCGATTAATCAGATCTGACCCAGTTACATGCTCCCGGTACTTTGACTTTAGGTTTCGACAATTAATGAAATTGTTTAAAAGCTGCGAAATTGTTGGCGAGTATTCTCTTGTCCATTATTATTGGTGAATCGAGTTCCAGCACAGAGAATCGCCCCACTCTCATGGCATGTACTGGTTTTCTGGCGCTCCAAAGCTTGAAGGACCAGAAAGTTCCGATCAAGTTGTCCGTTTCATTGATCGTTTTATCAGTACCACCGGGGAATTACAAGAAGTAATTCAATATCAGCGCCACAAGCACAGTTCTTCGTGTTTAAGAGAACTGCGTGGCCAGGAATTCTGCAGATTTCAAATGCCATACCCTCAAATGCCTGAAACAATGGTTTTGTTTCCATTAGAAGACAGCGAAGCCAATGTTGCACATTATAAAGAAATGTTTTAAAAATTAAGGAGCTTTTAAAGTCGAGTTCCGATGAAGAAGCAGCCATTTTTAATAATTTTGAGTATTTTCTTGCCCACCTAAAAATAACTCTTGAAGAGTATAAGTTCGCCATCCGTTCCAGCTTAAAAAAACCTCATGTATTTCTCCGCCGCAAATTTTCCGATAGGTTAGTAAATGCTTATAATAGGGATATCCTTGGCCTACATAGGGCAAACATGGATAAACAATTTATCTTTGATGCGTTTGCCTGTTGTAGTTATATATTTAACTACCTAAACAAATCTAACCGGGGGGTTTCGCAACTCCTTCGAGAGGCAATGACTGAAATAAGCCATGGAAATATTTCAGTCAAAAGAAAATTGCAACATCTCGGCAGCAAGTTAATTAACGCTACGGAAATATCAGCCCAAGAAGCAGCTTACAATATATTAGGACTACACATGTCTGAGGCAAGTGTAGGTAATATTTTTATAAACACTTGCCATCCAGATAAAAGGGTTCGCATAGTGCGATCTAATAGCGAATTAAAGCAGCTTCCTGGAAATTTAACTGATATTTTTGAGCAAAATTTACTCGATCGGTACGTACAAAGGCATGGCATAATCCGTCGGATTATTTTAGAGAGCACGTAATGCTTTTTTTTTCCATGGCGGAGTGAAGAGACTGAACTCATTTCAAATGACAACGAAATGACATTCAAAAATAATTATGCAATCATTAAGCGCAACAAAGAACAATATGATATGTTTGATGATATGGAACTGGAGAGGGTTCTTGAAGATTTGCAAAATTTGGACAAAGAAGATGCTATACATCTTCCTCAGGAACCTGCCCCTCAATATTTAGATGAAGAATTTAGGGCCTTGGCTGTACCAAACGTCGGACAAAACGTTAATATACTCCAAGATGATAATGTTGATAATAACCCAAAAGATGGCGAAGTTCAACTTATTAGACTCCCCCCATTAGTATCTGATGACAACCTTTGCTCGCTTTCCAGGTCGCTTAATTTTAAACAACGGCAGTATTATGCTCACGTAATGCATAATATATCGGAAAAAAAACTTTTTATGAATATGTTGGCGGAGGGGCTGGAGTAGGCAAAAGTAGATTGATTTCAACTCTATATCAGTCTATAAGTTGGCGAGCTAATAAGTTACCAGAAGCAACTGATTCTGCAAAGGTCTTACTTTGTGCTCCTACTGGATAAGCTGCTTTTGGAATTGGAGGACAAACACTCCACTCCGTTTTCTCACTTCCAGTGAATCAAACATCAGGTCCCTTAAGACCCTTAAGCAATGACTCCTTAAACGCAATGCATTGTAAGCTAATTGACCTCCAATTAATTATTATCGACGAAATATCAATGGTTGGATCCAAAACGCTAGGATATTTAGACCAAAGACTTCGCCAAATCTTTAGAAACCAAGACGAAATTTTTGGGGGTAAGTCAATTATAGTGTTTTTAGATCTAAAACAGCTTAGCCCAGTTGGAGATCGATGGATATTCTTAGAAAATATTTCAAATCCATATAATATCCTGGCTGGGACTAACTTGTGGAGTAATTTTAGGTTTTTTGAGCTAACTGAAATAATGCGGCAACGCGACGATCATGGTTTCCGCGTCTACGCGCCATGTCTCTGGCAGCGGAGGATGCGAATGGCGAGCAGATCGAGCTGCGCAGCATGCAGGCCCAGCTCCTGGAGACTCAGTTGCTCATCAAGAACTTGTCCACGCAGTTGCACGAAGTCAAGGACCATATGACAGAGCAGCGCCAGCAGAAGCAGCGCTTGGGATTGCTCAACACAACGGCACACAGCCTCCTGCCATTTCAGTGAGGCAATAGCCGTTGCGATTTGAATAGAGCACCCGATGTAGGCACTAAACTTGGTTATCAATCATTCCCAATGCACCCGCACACACATATTTAAATGTGGGACCGAAAGTATTGGCACCATTCCGCCATGCAACCTTCTCGTAAATCATTCTCAATCGGATTCAGTGCGGGATTTAATTATTAACCTCTTAACCCGCATGAATCCACCAAACTTTTCTGTATTAGATTCGAATTCCAGAAAAAAAGAAACAAGTAGAAATTTGCTCAAATAATATCCTTGGCGATGATTATCTTCTAAAGCTGTTACCGAGTACTTTAATGTGTAGTAAACTCACTCAGAGAATAATAGGGCTGTTGACATGTGTTAATTAGTGGGCGTGTTACGCGTTTTTCCCCCAACCTAGACAAGGTTTACCTCCCCTTACCTCTCTATCCACCACCTCGTCGACTCTGTAATACCTGAAAGCTAGAATCTAGATCTTACATTTGTAATTAACTTGAAAATGTTCGCCGAGCGACCTCAAAACAATTTTCGAAAACAATTCTTACGCTGTTTTAAGTTAATTATTTTATTTAATTGTTAATACTGTACCGAATATTTTCGCATAAGTTTCAGTACCAGAGTAGAAATCGGTTTGCAATCAAATCTAATTATTGTGATTACCATTTTCTCTATATTTTATCTTCGTTTTTATTTCCGAATGGTTTACTTAGTGCTCGAAGCGAGTTTTGTTGGTTAAATTCATTCTAAGCTAACACCTAGAGTATGTATCATAAGCAAAACTACACTTAGTTTAAGTGAAACTTTGTATCTTTACATGTAAACGGAAACATATATCTTTTCAATAAAGACTATCAAATTGATATGTTTATTCCAAAGCTCTCAAAATATGCTCAACCGAATTCTCTCTCACGTTTGACTGGCAAGCCTTTTTTTCGAAAAAATAAAACAAAACATTTGATTATTTTTAGCCAACATTTTTATTATTACATTTTAAACTACAATTTTGTGCAGGCAACTTTAAAAGTAATGTGAGTTTACAGTCAAACTGCACGCCACTTCAAAAGCTGCGAGCACACATAATCATTCCGTAATTTATTGTTACATCTTGTTTGTTTTTGTTTAATATTAAGAAAACATTTTACATAAAATTGTTCAATGCATTTTCATGAGATTTACCGTTGGTAAGGATTTGCTTTTCCTCTGTTTAATTTGTATAACTACATACATATATTTATGTAAATGTTTTTGTATATTTGTATGTAAAGATTCATTCCATTGCTGGAGTTAGCATTAATTCGACATTCGACACAAATAATAAATAGATCGGTTAGAGGCTTAAACGTAACACTGGAAGCTGCCGAAGCGATATCAAAATTAACTTCTTAATGGGCAGAGTGCGCGGTGCGAATAATACTTGCATTTGTGGCAGTTGAAAATGTATATATTCAAGGGAATTCCGCACGATAAATACTTGGAGGGCATTGGAGGTGCACAGGGGATGGAACTGGTCGAATTAGGGATGTATATCGAGAGGAAAAGTCCGATCTGATATATCGAGAAATATACTTCATATCTAAAATACCTTAAACTTTGATATAAGGAAATTTTAAATATCGAAAAATAATTCATATAACTTTAAAACTTCGATAATATCGAAAAATATTTGAAAAATGTTATAAAACTTTTCTATTTACCGAATACATTGGTCCGATATATCAAACAGAACTCTCAACGTTAAAATATCAATTTATATATCGACTTTCGCGTCAAATATCGATCAAGTACCGATATTTTCGGCCATCCCTTCGTTGAATTGGAATCGGGGGCTAAAAAGCTGATTTTGGAAATGTCAACAGGTTTCATTTGCGGTTATATGATCTAAATATTTTTGTATATATAAATGTAAAAATGTTTTATCCTTTTTTTCCTATTTATCTTTGTAAAATTACTCTGGCAGATGCCCTCGTTTAATGCTGTTATTTAATTGTTCTCTTAACTACAATTAATATTTGCGTTTAGTAGTTTTGGAAGAAAAAGTACTGGAGTAGTTAAAACATTAGTATTCTTCTGAGTGATCGTGTGTATATGTATAAATAAATTAGTCATTAATTAACAATATATCTGGTTAAGCTGCTCGTAGTACGATTCGTGTCAGTTTTATAATACAATTGCTAAACATAAATGTGGTCTTGTATTGGTTAAAGGTACAAAGAAAAATCTCATGGCTTTTATTGTTAATGCAATTCAAGTGTACTTTGAACGGAAAATGCTGTCACGGAGCTGCTGCGTTTAGTGTTTTCTTATTGGCCGAATAAGAAGTCGAGTTATGTAGATTGCTGCATAAAATTTGCTTGCGACTAGATTGAAGTTTGTTGCATTTCGATTTGGCAATCGAATCATATATGTATATCATATACGCGTATGTAAATATATAGTTAGATGGATAAATTTGTTCATAGTACTCTCCTTAACTAGCGCGGCTGCTTGGGGAGAGGGGAGTGTTGCATAACATAATTAATAATTCACGATTGTTCCCTCTTAAGGTAATAAGAGATAAACCAAATATCTAAATAGTTTTTCAATTCGAGCAGAAGTAAGCTTGGCGCATACCAATAACCATATTTGAGGGGGACCCAGAAATCTCTTTTTAAAAAGCAAGCAACCACGCATAAATCTACGAATGTGTGGGTGTTGGTTAATTCATACTTATGTGTGTGCCCAAACCACTGAATGCGATCCTTCTAGACAGTTGTGCCGTAGGCGTTGTTAAAAACGGCACGCGAACTATCAGTATCCAGGGATATATCCTCCGGACTGGCTAGATCCACGCGGACATTCGAGTTGGTTCGACGACGTGCTGTTTGCGCTGCCCCCCAATTGCTGAGAGTCCAATGGAAACCCGAAGAGCTGGCAGCCGGTTCAGCGTCTACCTTGACCTGCGTGCACACCTACAGCAAGAATATCGAAACAATGCATAATCCTGACAGCCAGAAATTAGCCAAACTTTAACTCACCTCACGATTGCCGCAGGGCAAGGTCTCAGTGCCATTGCCCAAGGCAGAGCCCGAAACAGAACCAGAGCCTGAGTCTCGGGTACTGCCAATGCTGCTGCTGCTGGCCAGCGAATCGTTGCTGGACTCCATAACGGCTCCACGATATCGCGACACAGCCTGGACAGCCTGAACATAAAGGCAAACATTACAAACAGTGAGAACTTGATCATCCAAGGGTCTCGTCTTTACTCACCATAGCATCGCCGCCTTGACAATCCTCGATCGACTTGAGGATTTCCCACACCAGTTCCGAATCCAAGGGAATGGGCTGCTCCGTGTCGCGATTGTAGATAGCGATGGCAATGTGAACGGGATGCGGCACAGGCAGTGGGATGAGTAGCTTTTCCGTCACACTCTTCTCGCCGCACTGCTGCTTCCACGGACGCCAGGGCTTCTGGGCCTCCTGCGGCGACTTCGGCACATGCTGGGCACGATGGGCCCGCACTCGCGGTGTAGTAAGTCCCACAGACATGTCCCTGCCAAGGATAAGATTAGTTTTAGCCAAAGTTTATACTTTCAAATTAATTTCTTACCGCTTCTCGGGCTTGCGGAAGGTGAGCGTTATGCGGGAGCGTGGATTAAAGGCTGTCACCTCGAGGAAGGGTAAATGCACCTGGACGTTGCCTCGCGGGGCATAAACGTTGCCCAGTAGGTCCAGCCCCTTGGAGCCAATCACATCGGTCGCATTCTTTACCATCTCCGTGTAACGCATCAGATCGAGCGAGGCATGTGGTTCTAGCTTAAAATGGGTATCGTGTTCAGTCAATGGCGTTAGAAAATCTAAACTAAATATGTCGGTGTATATAAGGCCAGCCAGTCCCGGCCAGTCATTCACCGTGAGACCCTGTGAAATAAATTAATTGAATGGTTATTCAATTTATTTTAAATATTTATTTATTTCTAAATAAGGCACCTACCTTGTTATCCCAGAATTCTTCTTCGCTAATCGACAGTCGGCCGATTACATGAGACGGATAGTACTTCTCTAAAATATGGGCGGCCAGTTGTATAGCAATCTGAGGAAGAATTATAAAGGTACGATTATGGATGGCAAGAAATATAAATCGCTACATTGTCTGCATTTGATAAATACGAAGATTTCAATGTAACTAACCTTCAATTCTTTGGTATTCAACTTGATACGCGACTTGACCTGGGTGGTCAGCGCCGTCTGCAGTTCCCGCCGTCGCTTTTCCAGCTTCTCGTGCAACGTGCTCATCAGATCCTGCGCCTCGCGGTCCAGCGATAGGTATGGACCCGCCTTGCTGATTTGGGCGGAAAAGGGACCAAAGCAGGCCTCGACAAACTGCAGGAAGTCTTGTTGGGGCTGCAGGACCACCCGTTCCGTGGCATGCTGGTAGGCTTGCAGCTCGTCAAGTTCCATTTTAGCCTCTAAAGCGGCCAAAGCCTGCTCTGGCCGGATGATAAAGTAGTAGTCCAAGGCCAGTCCGGGTCCAGCAATTCGCTTAACCGCAATGCTATCCGACGCCGGCACGCGTCCGCACTTCTTGATAAACAAATGGTACGTGAGGGAGTCCCACACTATGCGAAGGGAATACCTAACGACGCCGACTTTGGAATGGATTTGAACTCAAGTAAGAACCTAAAAATAATATAAAAGTCATAAAGAACTCACCTATAAATACGACTCCGGCTGCCAGGGGACAGACTACTGTAGCAACCAGAACCGCTGCCAACGGCTGCAGTAGACCTTGTACGAGAAGATTCCAAACTATGGCCTCCAGCAGTATGCAGTAGCGATTGCTCGTGTTGTCCGGCGCATCCAAGTCATATATCAGGATCATGTAGATGTGCAGCAGGAGAACGAACACGGGAATCCACAGGGGAGCCGTCACTGCCAGCGCAATGCTCAGCAAGCTGGCGGCCAGGCAGATCAATGGAAATGCGAAAAGAATGACAACCGTTCCGAGGAATCCCTTAACGAAATAGTTCCAAGTGCGATTCAGGTTTCGGGTTAACCCCTTGCCAATAAAGCCTGAAAGACAAATCGAATTTAACATTGATTTTGCAGTTTTTCATTGATTTGTGTTTTCAAACTCACCTGTGTCCGGTTCCGTTTCAAAGTGAGTGCGCGACTTTGATATGTGCCGCCACAGCTCGATGAGTCGCGATGCCATCGTCTGTGTGATGCTGGTTTTCCGCGGGAACAGAGTGCCATTGATTTGCGACAGCTCCAAATCGGGCATGAACGGCTTCACACAGCAGAGAGCTCGCAGACCCAGAGGACTGCACCAGGGCACAAGGATTCCCAGGAGGAACATCATGTTCCAGGACCAGCACCAGATGCGCTGGATCATGTTTAGCAGGCGCCAGAAGGGCCAGCGGGTGCTGGTGGTGCGAATGATCTCCTTCTCGACCAGGAACACCGGCTGGCTGGGATCCGATCGCGGGGTGACAATGCTGGTGGCATGCTGACTGATCACAGTGGGTATGACGTCCGACTGGCCCTGGAAGTTGCGCCTGATGATCCAGAATTGCGGCGACCAAATGCGACATGCCCACTGGAAGCTGCGCGTCGGCGTCTTAGCGTTCTTGAGCTCCTTCAACAGCACTGGCTCGCGCTCCTTCATGAAGGCCAGGTCGCGGGACAGAAAGTAGGCGGTCTGATGCAAGTTGTGCTGGGTGCACATCTTCAAGGCCTCCTCGTGCGCCGACCAGGCGCTCTTATGCAGTCGTTTCTCTTCGGCGTGACGCAACTTCGAACGCAGCCAGGGAGCCACACGCGACAGTACAGAGTGATCGTTGGCCAAGCACTTCTGGTGGTCCTCGCGGGTGCGCTTGATATCCTGCTGGACTTTGTCCACCGCCTTGTACATAATCACCACCGACTGGGCCTGCTGCACGAGCAGCTCGGGCACTCCGGAGCCCAGCTCCGCCAACTTGGCATTCGAGACAATGGAGCTGTAGACCCGCTGTAAATACTCCTTCATCACCGCCTCGTTCACTTCCTCTTCGATCTCCTTGTCGTTCAGCTTCTTGGCCCGCAGCTCGGCGATCAGTCGCTCGCGGAAGTGCAAGAACCAGCCGCGTGTCTCTCGCTCCAAAATGCCAATGAGAATAGGCAACGCCTTTCGCATGATGTCGCGGCAGAAGAGCCGCAAGTCGATCTCCTGTCCCTTGGGCGTTAGGAACAAATACGGCACCGGCTGGCTGACCTCGCAGCTGTTGAAGTCAAACTTTTCCATGGTGGCGCGACGCAGCATTTTCCGGACATAGGAGCACAGTCCATCCAGGCAGTCCTCGAACTCGGGCTAAATAATTCTCTCTCAAAATCTAATCGGTGCAACCATCATCTAATCGGTGTACTTACCCGACAGACCAACTCGGCAATGAGGAAGCGGCATCGCTCCTCCTTGATCTTGTAGTCCAGATTATGAGCCAAAAGGGCCGGCACTCCGATAAACATGTCCGCCAACTTGGTGAACGCCCTCAGAAGCCCGTGCACCGCATGCACCACGGAGAAGAAGTGCGAGAAGATCCGTGCTCGGGCGGTGACCACGACGAAGCGAGCAGCCAAGGCCAGATCGCTCAGGAAGGAGTCTTGGGTGCGCAGTTTACCCTTCTGGAGCAGCTGGGAGAGACGCCACTTGTGGACCTGGCCCGGGAAATGCAGACTGGGCACATCGAACTCCCTGTTCGTGGGGGCAGACAATTGAATTAGCTTTTACGGATCATTATGGCGGTTCAGATCGAAGCAACATAAAACACGTAAATGAACTAGGATTCAATGACAAATTATTGTTGGCATGCACAAGCGTGTTCCAGATTCTGAATTAGGATTTGCCCGATTCTAGGTGAGTATTACATGTGAGTGTGATTTTTGGGTTAATACGCATCCTAAGTCCCGCTCTTAGAGGTCTGCTAGTCCTAAGTAATATTCTCAACAGTCAATAGATAAATGTAGAAATTTATTAGAGATTTATTTGCTTTTCCATCTCCTAAAATGTTTCATTCTTATCCAACATGCAAGGGTTCGCCTCTGGACTTTTCGTTTGAACGGGCATGCAAATTTGTTGGGAGCGGCTTTTGACAATGACTTACAGAACGCATAAACAATTAACATTTAATAGAAATGAAGAGAATGTATATACAAACGCAAGAACACCGACTAAACAGTGGCAGTACAGTTGCCCGTCTTTTTGAATGTGTTTTTATTTACCCATTTTTACGTATTGTTTCCAATTGTTCCAAAGTTAATTTCTTCGGCTTTCCATATTTATCCTTTTGCAAGCTTTACAGAAATATGTCACATACGAAATTGTTGTTTCATTGGCAAGTGATACACAGAAATAAAAACACGAGAGTGTGTGGCATGCGTTTAGTTTGGTTAAACAGAAACAAAAACAAAAGGAAAAACAAAAAGAAACATAAAAATACACAAACGATGGCTGTTCGTATCGTCTTCGTTTTTAATACTGATTTGGAGAGCATGCCTTAATTTGATTGCTGCATTTGCTGGGTGCAAAGTGTCGCGGAATGATAGGCAATGGAACTCAAGAAACCAAAAAACGAAACAAGTCACTTCTTCAGGTGTGCGGGGATGTGGCACAAGCGCAGTTAATCAGCAAGCCGTTAACTGCTAGCTGCACTATTGCTCTTTTTTGTTATTATTTTGCTTTGTTTGCAACTGCAGCTCCATCCATCATCCATCATCCGTCAGCCACCATCCATTCATCCATTCATCCATCAATTTATCCATCAGTGCTATGCTCATATGCAGCTCTCGCAGCAGACTCGTGACCGCAAACTCACCCAGTTTCCCGCAGCGTCTTCAGCTGGGCGCTTGTTAGCCGGCGTGGCTCGCCGCTCCCGTCGGAGGCCACCGCGTCCAGCTCATCGAAGGGAGGCGCTATAAATAGGTCGCGTAGATTGATGGGACGCGTTTTGCGGCTGCTCACACTGTTCGTCGCATTGCTGGCCGTCAGATTCAACCCACTGCTGGCCAGCGGCTGCGGCAGCACTGAAAACAGCAAAGAGATACGGATTAGTAGCTGGTAATCTGGTAGATCCGGTGGTGACACTCACCAATGGGAAAGCTCTTCCAGTGGTAGAGGAACTGCTCGGCCACGCTCTTGATCTGCTCCACCAGCTGCTCCACCTCGGGCGGAGCGCCCACCAAGTTGATGTTGAACTCGATGGGCTCACGCTCGGGACCGGCCAGTGTCTGGGGACGCAGCATCTGGGCGCTGACGGAGAGAGTAGCCGGCACAGCAGCCGGGGCCGGAGCTGGAGCTGGAGCTGGAGCCGAAGTAGGAGCCGCAACAGGGCCAGCCGCAGCCTGCAAGGATATGGGCATGGTGATAGGGATCCGTTGCTGTTCACTCAAGTATTGCATCCATTTTTTAAATTAAATACATGAATTCTGCAAAGACACAAACAGAAATGATTAATGGCTTGCAAATTGAATAAACTGCAAACTTTAAGAGGGTATCACTAGTTCCAGTCTAAACAATGCTGGAAACTCGCACACTTGGAATTCTGACGGCTGACCAAACTAATTGAAATCGCACAAGCGCGCGCAATATTAAAATTAATGATCTAATTGAAAATACACTCGCGCATGTGTAGTGGTGGTGGGAGAACCATTCGAATTCCAGTCAGATACAGAGAAGGCGAGAGCGAGGCAGGGCGTATGGATGTAAACAAATATCAATTGCACGGAGTTTTCAGCTTCTCTATTCCCAAATAAACGAACTTTACCGTCGGAGGGTCGAAACCAGTTTCGCAAACTGGCTGGAGAGCGCGTCGCCCAACTCGAATTTCACCTGCCGCGGAAGAGGACACCTGCACATTTTCGCCACCTACCTGCCTACCTACCACAACTGGAAGCCAATTTCGCGCTTCGCTAGCCCTGATGGGACGCACCTAACGCGCTACCCGAAATACTCCGTTCCACGCCCAACAGTGGAGCACTGAGCACGCAGTGCCCCCCACCCGTTAAACGGATCCCCGCTCCCCGCTCCCTTTCTCTTCGCACAAAAAGCACTTCTTATTGTTTAATTGCCGCACATACACACGCACACTCGCACGCGGACGAGACACACACATACTGCGCACAAGGCATTCTGCATTGTCGTTGTCGGTTTTGAGTTACAACTGCCTTTTACCTTGCTGCCTTTATCAAGTTGCTGCGTCTTGGGACAGTGCGAGCATTGTGCGGTGGCGAATAAAGAGATCACGGAGCTGCGTTTTCAGTTTTTACGTTTATTGAGCGAGCAGACAAACAAATACACATACGCTCTTTTCAATGCACCCCTGGGGCACACTTCTGTTTGAGATGGCAAAGATAACTGGTCGTGACTATCGATGGACACTGGAGATATCGACATTCGCAGGATGTAACGGTAAGTTTTTGAAAGTTAATATAGCTTCTAATATAGCTGCTGTGCCTATTCGACAATTTTTGTCTTAGTCCTCTTTTCCGCAAGCGCCTTGATTTGCGACAAATTAAGGGCCGAGCGCAACATCGGCCCCAATAATCCGTAAGCGGCAGACAACACCTCCGGAGAATCCCGTGGAGAACATTCCAGTAACGGGGTGCACATCTTCATCAGTCGATGGCTGATGAATTTTGAGGCCAAAGTTTGTAGGCTGGCGCTGGAGTATTCCTTGTTATTATTCAGGTGCGGTTCGATGCGTTGGGATAGATATATTAGCTTGGGCAGAATGCAGGCGCGTACGGCGTCGTCGCCCTTCTTTCCTAGGCCGATAACAGCACCATACATGGTGGTAAGGGGCTTTTTTAAAAGAGCCTCTTTGTAGATCCTGCAATAAATAAATTAAATCAAAAATTCTCCTGAATTTTTAGACGCTAGGGATCTTACCCAATAACCCTTGGCAAAAGCCTGTTGTCACTGAATTCGTAGTGCCGGACGATCTCGGTGGCTATGCTTCCAGAGTATTCCCTCAATGACCAATGATCCGCCATGCCAACAGATAAGACGAGCTGCTTGGTCAACAGGCAGGATAGAACCGCTGGCAGGATTAGATGAAGCTGGAATTCGATAGACGCACTTATAAGCTGCTCCTTCTGACCACCGAGTTGCAGATACTCACATATTTCTGCAAATTCAAACTTTTGTTAGACAATAAGGCTTTGACCATACGCATCAAGAAGAAAAGCATTATTATATTCTGTCGAGCCAAGTTGATAAGTACGGCGTCCGCGATAAAGACGCTTAGTCTGGGCAGCAACACATCCAATGTGGGATCTGTGAATAAAGCGTAGAGCGCTGTCTGACGCGAGCCATCCGAACCGCTCACAATGGACTCTGTGACCATCTGGTAGAAATCTTGCTGCTCCTTGGTCAGCGGAAAGTTTTTGCAAGGCATGAGCAGTGCCCGCTCCTGCCTCATCCAAGCCGCCCGCTTGCGCCTCAGCCAGGCGGAGTCAAGGGGGGAACTGGGAGTAATCTTAATGGCTGAACGATTCTCTGGTTCGTAAAAATAGGCGACATTGAGCTGCATTGACAGAGGCTTAGCGGTCAATTGCCTGAACTCGGTTGTGGGCAATGCTACAGAGTCATTCAACACATTCCCACGCAGAAGCAGCCTGTTGAACACTCCAGGACAAACGGTCCGAACAGCATGTTGGATGTGATACAGCCGCACGCGATCGTCCCGAGTGCGGCGCGCATATTTTCCAGACTCATTCAACAGCTTTTTAATGTCTTCTGTGACTTTGATCGATAGCCACTTAATCTCATCCTCACCGAGCTTATGTCCCGTGCTATCCAATGATATCGAAGTTAAAGAGCGTGTAGAGAATGATTTCTTTTCGCGAAAGACTTCTTCGTTTTCTTTGTTGAAGGACATTTTTCTACTTTTCTTTTTCAAACTGTCAAAACTGTAGCTAGAGATGGGGGTTTGTTTTGCGATAGACGTAGCTTAACGATTACAGGTGCCCGGCAATAAAATTTGAAAACGATTGAAATTATCGAAAAAATTATATTAATTTTAATAATAAAATATATTTTATTTGAATCAATCTCTTAATTATCTCTCTTAGTTTCTTTGTTTCGGCAGAATACAAGCCTGTATGATTAAAGTTAAAATAATAAAATATAACATTTACATGATATCTCAATAACCTTTAATTTAATAAAACCCAACACGAACAGCACTTAAATTTTTTGATTAGATAATTAGTTCTAGCGATAGTAAGCCCAAATTCGGTAGAGAATAAAGCTAAGCAGCAGCAAAACAATCAACCCCCTTGCAGCTTGATGCAGTCAGGATCGCAGATCCGTAAGGGGCACGTACATCACGCCCATCAGGCGCGTCATCTCCACCTTGCCGTTGGCGTCCTTATCGTACTGTGGATATTTATTCGCATTAATTGCTGTTGGATAAGTAGTTAGGATGTCCCTACCTGTTGCATGTACTGCGAGCCGCCTTCGGGACCGACCGGCACTATGAGGCGTCCGCCGTTGGCCAGTTGGTTTATTAGTTCGGTGGGCGTGTCCGGAGCAGCCGCTCCCACATGGATGGCATTGTAGGGAGCACTAGCCGGGTAGCCCTTGCGTCCGTCGCCCTCAATAATCTGCAATTGGCCCGAGCTCAGCATGCCGCGATCGTCTGCATTCAGGTTGGCCTTGCTCATTCGCACCAGATCCGCCTGATGCTCGATGCCCACAATTCGGGTCTCGCCACTGTCGCCTTTCGATTTGATGTAGCGATAAAAGCAGGCTGTCAGGTAACCCGAGCCAGAGCCTACGTCTAGCACATGAGCGCCTGGCTTCAGGTGGTCGCGCAGGTATTCCAATGCAAAAGCGTGCTGCAAACATGAGATACTTTTAGGCACAGGAATATATGAAATAGTATAGGTATGCTTTATGGTCGAGACATAAAGCATTTAGCAGAGACTCTGAGTTCCCTTCCATCCATTGGAATTCCAGGTTCCGTTCTATGTAAGCCCTGCTTTCAAATTACCATATGAGGTGCGCTGATGGTGACACCTCCTCCAATGGGCTGTGGAGCATCCATGTAGGGATTGCGAGGACTGTAGTGCTTGCGGTCGGTCTCTGCCATTGCTCTGGCCACAGAATCGCTCGCTATAACGCCATAATCTTTGGGAGATTCGATTCTATAATTATCTCTTCTACTGCGTCGCAAATTGCCCAGCTTACCCCTTAACTGCCGGATGAGGTCCTCGTTGTTGGCCCCAACAGATCGCCACGCCATGCTAAAGGCGCGGAAAAACAGGCCCAGCTTGAGAATTCCCAAAACGAATTGTTTTTTTATAAACGTTTTGAGTTTGTTTTTGTTCGAACGCTGCACCGTAGAGATGGGGATGCACCGATAATAAGTGAGATTCATCTCTGGACATGACAATCGATTAACAAGTTACTTTAGGATTTACCGTGAACTGTCTACAATTTTGCACAAATAATTTTAATAGTTGTGTTTTAATTCGTAGTTATCACTCATTTAAAGTTAATTTAAATTTATGTTCTAATTGTGGTGATCTGATTAGCATTAGGATCTGAATATTTGAAAGAGGGTGACAACCCTGCCAACGCTGCCTACGAACGGGAGCGATTGCACTTCTCAGATTGTTTTGTTGTAAATAAAATGTCCAATGTCGGGAAAATCCGCCTCAAAACCTTTGCGGAACTGTCAACTGCCATAAACGTGGAAGAAGCTCCTCTGCCTACTATCAGCGAAGACAAAACGCCAGAGAAGAAAAGCGCGGGAAAAACCCGACGTGCAGCGACCACGGCGAGGAAATGCAAGGCAAACGAAGAATCAAAGGATGGTGTAATTCTTCCCAAAACCGCCATCAAACGCTCATCCAAGAAGACTCCACTGCCTGGCCAGATGCTCATTGACTCCTTCTTTAAAAGCTGTACCAAGAATTACAACGTGGAAATGGCACCGCTGTCGACGGCGAAGGCTGCGGCTAAACCCGTTGCCAAGCGAAAGGGAGCTGCAAAGGGACGCAAGCGCCTTTTCGACGAGTCCACCACTACATCCAGTGGGTCTACGGATACGTGTGATAAGAAGCCGCCGGAAAAGCGTGTGCAGCCTGGGCGGAAGGCGAAGGGCAAGGAAAACGAAATCCTTGACGACATGGATGTCATCGATCTGTGCTCCGAGGACGAAAGCGAAAAGACCATCAAAAAGGAGCCTTCCACGAAAGTCGAGGTCGCCGGCAGTCCGGCAAGTGTGGCGATGCCTGCAGTAACTACTCCCGTTCGAACGAAATCTACAATTGCAGCGAAAACCTCTTCCAAATCACCAATGGTTGCGATTCCGATAAGCAGCCCCGCAAAAAGGAGCCCATCGGTCTTCACCGAATGCTCAGCCAACACGTCAACTCGTACAATACCCAGGGCGAGTCCTTCTTCTATTTCCAGTTCCAGTTCCAGCTCCACAACTGGACGTAAGCAAAGAAAGCCGAAACCTTGCCCTCCCTACAAAATTGTGGAAGGTACTACATTCTGCGTGGATGGTTTTCAGTTTGGCGATTTAGAAGGCGTCACTCATTACTTTCTCAGCCACTACCATGCTGACCACTATGTCGGCCTGACCAAATCGTTTTCGCATCCACTCTACATGAGCCCCATCACTGCGCGCATGGTGCAATCTTTCATCAAAGTCGATGAAAAATACATCAAGGAGATTGATGTGGACCAAACACTGATGGTGGACGATGTGGAAGTGACCGCCATAGAAGCTAACCAGTAAGTAGGTCGCGACGATCCATGTTGTTATGTTACTTCAAGCCTTTCCCTTCCATTTTTAGCTGTCCAGGAGCCCTCATGTTCCTATTTAAACTGAGCTCCGGCGAGTGTATTCTGCACACTGGCGACTTTCGAGCTAATGCTGACATGGAGTCTCTGCCGATATTCTGGAACAACATCAACATCGATCTGCTATACCTGGATACGACGTATATGAACAAAAACTACGACTTTTGCCACCAAACTGACAGCGTCGACCGCACCGTTGAGTTGGTGCGCGCATTTATGGAAAGGAACCCGGGCAAGCGCATCCTTATTGTCTGCGGAGCCTACGTCATTGGCAAGGAGAAGATCTGGCTGGCTTTGGCCGAGGAGTTTTGCCTGAACGTCTGGACAGAGCCGCATCGCAGCGCGGCAGTCAGCTGCATGCAATGGCCAGATCTGGAATTCATTCTAACCGATGATCCCCGTGCAGCCAATCTGCATGTTATTGGCCTGGGGAAAATCAGCTACCCGGTAGGATTAGAACTCTGATTCATAGGACCAACATTTACATTTACACATAATTTTTGCTATTTAATTTGCAGAGCCTGGTTGAGTACTTCAAGCCCTTTGAGGATCAATACGACATGCTGCTGGGCATTCGCCCAAGCGGATGGGAGAAGAACAGCAAGCCGTCTTATGGGAAGCGAATCAGTACCATTGGCATTGAGTACTCGGAGCACTCCAGTTACAAGGAGCTCGAGCGATTCGTTCGCTTCCTTAAGCCCAAGCGGGTAATCAGCACAGTTCCTGTTGGACGCGATCTCTTTATCACCGGTGAAGTGCCCACCAATTGGTATCAATATGAAGGCACTGCCTCCTTGCTGAGCACTGGCTATCAGCCATCCATAACCACTTTTCTAAAGACTCCAGGTCGACGCACAGTTCTTCCACCTGTGACATCAGAGAATGAAATGATCTTAAGTCCTTTGGAGGAGAAGGAGAAGGCTCTGCTAACAGATTGTGTGACCCTTTCGTACAGCACTTCCGAGTCCGAAATAGTCGTTAGAAACGAAGCTACGCCACCACAAGCAGAATCGGAGACAATCGAAGCCAACGCTGAAACTCTGCATGCGAGCGATTCCTTGTTGCTAGAGATAGAAATAAAAAGCGAAGGCCCGCAAGCAGTCTATGAGTCCATGGAGCCACCCATCCCAGCAGAAGATGAAGTGGGCTGTGATCCTAGGGAAGGTAATAAGGTGGAAGTCGCCAGGAACAGCGGGGAACTGGCTGAAAACAAGGACAGCCCCAACAAGGCTGTCTTGGCTAGCAGACTGACCTCCGATGCCTCGGACGATTGGCTTTCGTATTTATAGCAGACCCTTCAGAGTTTTATAAGCTGCAAGCAGCTGTTTGTTAAGATGTTTGTTAATTACATAATAAGCTGAATAATTTCTGTTGATTGAATGTTAATGTAAGAAAGGCATTTTGATATACATAAACGTACACTTTAATATATACTATTATATATGTATTTTTAACATTATATTTTATATATTTCCATATGGGGGGATGCCCTACACGGGCAGGATGCCCTGCAGGATGCTCCGTACACTAAAATAAATTAAATTATAGTTTATATAAGGAAACCAACTAAATGTACAATATTAATGCGAATAACAAAGGACACCCTCCACTGGCCAGTATGCCACGAGTGCTAACGAATGTATGTATATATGAATTTTGATTACTTCACTGATATGCTTGATGTATATAATATATAATAGAATTTAAATAATGAACCAAAGTAAAGCGCTTGAGCGTGAGTTTCTGGAATGGCCTTCACACAAAGCCCTTCTTTTCGACTTTGTCTTATTGATGCGCAAACACTACAAAGATTGACTAAGCAGACACTTGACAAAACAAATTATATTCTCTACACATACACAAAAATGGTGAGGGAAAGACAAACCATGAACATGAAAACAAAACAAATAAGTGTTACTTGTGAGACATTATGCTAATTTTGGCCCGAAAGACAACTAACAGATTCAACAAAATACATCTGGCTCCTCCTAATCTCCTCTTAAAGCCAAACTAGGCGATAACGAAGCGCATAGACACGATGGATGATGGGCGGCCGGACCGGAATGCCCGATTTGGTTTTGTTTTGGTGGGGTTAGCAGGGAGCAGCTCTCCATGGCCATTTAGCTGCGAATTTATCAAGTTTAAGCTTTTAAGGTTACATAGACTTTAGCTTGTGTTTCTTACCACCAGGAGAAGAAGGGGCTTTTGTTCTGGAAGCGCTGCGTAAATGAAAAGAAGCGACTTCCGCTGGATCTGTAGAAAAAGACATATTTTTTGAAACATTAAAGATTTACGCATGAATCTGACTGGGAAGCTGGACTACTTACCGCTCTACAATCACAGCCGGCATCTGAACCAGCTGCACCGGCGACTTGCCGTCCCTAAGGGCCTGGGTGAGGTTTAGGATTTGGCCCCGCATCACAGACATCTGTCGCTCGAACAGGCGCTTGTCAAAGCCACGATCCTGCTGAAACAGGTACAACAGCTCCGTGCAGATCTCCTCCACAAAGTTCATATCGGACAGTTGGGGCAGCACATGGTTCTTGATCTCGTCGCTGAATGGGATCTTGGCCTGTGGCAGCCAGGCCCAGTGGTAGGGATAGGCTCTCCACGAATCCGGATGCTTGAAGGGAAAGGCGAGTCCGTTGTCAATGGCAGCGATCCGAATGAAGGCCGAATTCACCACGTTCCAGCCTGGATCCTTCGAGGGCGAGGAGTTTGCCTCGTCCTCGCTGCTGGTGCTGTCCGGTAAATGTTTTTGCCCTGCCTTAGAGTCCGGACTGCCTTGTCTTTCATTCATATCCACCATGGGCTTCGACCCAGGCGGTTTGGGGCGGATAACGCACCGCATTGTCTTGCCGCCTGTGCCGCCCACTTGGCCCGATATCTTTGGTGCAACGTACTTGATCAGCCAATTGTCATTGCCCCGGTCCGTGTTGCGAATGATATAATCTAGGACGACGAGGCGTTCGAACTGAAGTTGAAAGGACTTGGCTATCGATGGCGACAGAGGTTCGCTATCAAAGCGTCTCAGCCAGTAGTCCGCGTCCTTATAGCCCTCGACGAACAGCTGAAAGGAGCCAGTCTAGAGGGAAATAGGAAACAAGTAAATCTCTAAGTTGCTAAGCCTCACAAAATAAACCTGCTCACCTTGAGGGGCAGGCTCATTCGGTTGAAGTGAGCCGACGGATAGTGCTCCTTGATGCGCTTCTTCAGCTTGGCTTTCTGACGATCGATGCGGGCATAGTTGAAGCTTTCGGCGACCAGCCTGACCACGCGCGTCTTTGGCACTATATTCAGATTGAGTTTGCGATCCACTAAGCTCGCTCCGGCCTCCGACAGGTAACTACAAAATCGTGACAATTCAAGTAACATTAAAACCAATCGGAATTTTTGAATAGGGATAGGGCCATCTTACCCCTGATTGGGAATCAGGCAGGCACGTCCAAAACAACAGGGACAGCACAGTTTGTGCATCCACTTGGTCCACTTTGGATTCAGTCTGCCATAAGGCTCCTCGTCCTTTGGCTTAAAAACAGCAAGGCATTTCTAGAAATCAAATGCATGGTATCTTATTAATTTGGTGTCTTCTTTAAGTCTAACAGGAGATTTTACAATAATTTTAGACTGTTTCAGGTGCAAACCAAAAGTCCTGCAAAGTAGACTTAGTTGCAGAACTTCCCCGATTGCCTGAGGTATTTATATATGCGCGGAATAGGAAAAAAAAAGCAAATGACGCTCTAAGGATGAACTTAAACCTTGACCGCCTACCAATGCGCAAAAAAAAAGTTAATGTAAACACACTCTACTTACATGACTATCATCCTTGACGAAATAGGAACCACTGCTACCTTGGTAAATGCGCTCAGGCAGCACACCACCCTCGATGGCTGTCTCGGCCTTTGCCACAATCTCCGAGAAAAGCGGATCATCTGCAAATAAAATTAATTAAACAAAAAATAAAACATGAATAAAATGCTCCTAATTACTGATAAAGTTTGTGCGCAGGAAAAAAATGCGCATGATTCCAGCAGAGTCAGAAAGAAGACTGCGGGCTTCTACTCATTGAAATTGAAGCAATTTCGCTTCGGAATTATATTTTTAATAATGTATTAATACACCTGCCGAGAGAGTCCGACAAGTCTCCTTAATGAGTCGGCGGCCTGTCAGCTGTCGGGTAAAAATAACTACGCATAGCGAACGCGGCTGTAAGGCAGTGAAGGGGCAGCGATAAAGTTCAAGTTCAATCCTACATTTGACAGAAAAGAAATCGCATAGAACTGCAATTGAACCTTCTTTATATGTAAGTATATACCTTTAAAGTACCCTATTGCTTATGTTAGACTTTATAGCTTTGGTATAACATTTCCTAAATAACTCTTTAAACAAGTCTAAAAATGAGCTATGGCTTTTGGTTTGCTTATAGTACCATTTTGTGGGTTATTATTGGGTTTATTTGTCCGACTTATTATTCAAAGCCTGACCCTGCGCTATTTAAACAAACGCTTTAATTTATGTGTTTTTTTTAAGCACTTTAAATAAACTGAAACTTATTTAGCATATTTTTTCCGAAGTAATTTAACTAAGATTCTACCTAAAAAGTCAAAATTCTCGTTGAACTCTCCCTGGGCGTCCTGGCAAATGGTGAACACCTGATGGATGATGAAGTTCTCGCGACTGCAGCTCGACAAGCGCGACATGGGGACACAATCGAATTAAATGCTTCGCCTGGTTTGTGAGAAGGTACTCAAGTGATATGGATACTGTGTGTTTGTGTGGCAGAAACAGGTCGAAATTAGCATGGAAAAAGCATTTCGATAAGGGGTCCCCGGGAAAAAAGCCTCCAAATAAACTCACAGAAGTTCCTCAGCGGGCAGTTGGCGCAGTTACAGGGTGGTGACGCTATTTTGCAGGTAACTGTGTCATTTGAGTCACGGGCCAGAGACACTGAGTTAAATAAAATCGGAGGTATTTCCGTATCGGAGTCAGACTCAATGAAGTTTTTCTCTGCCTGGCACTGATCCTCGCAGCAGCAGCAGATGTAGGGAGCGTATTCCGAGTTCATCGACAGCAGGCTGTTCTCCCGCGTCTTGTTGCTCGTCGTGGGCTTCTCATGGTCAGCTTTTGGAGGTGGAATATGGGTTTGGGATGAAATGCTCTCAACGTCAGCTCTCGTGGTCATGTCGCTATGTCCAGTCGGCAACACTTTCCAGCAGAACTTCCATTTTCAAACACTTTGGCTTGCAATTGCAATCAGAGTTCAATTTAGTGCACTAACCAGAGCCAAGTGCACAAACATTTACAACGAATTTGTCTTTTTTTACGACCGAAAGACAGCAGAGTTTGATGAATATTGTGTGGTAGTAGAATATATGAATAAATTTGACATATGGGCCGATGTAAAATGATATAGTTGATAGGTCGAATTTTTTAAATACGCCCATTATATGCCCGATCTAACTCATTATCTCGCAAACTAATTATAGTTATTAATAAGAAATAATTATAATTAATGTGATCAAATACACAAACACCAGTTCCTGCCTCCTTAGATTGATTATACGAAACAGAAATGCAATGGAAATAGATTGCTTTAGGGTCTTACTCATCACCTGATGAAATAGTGGCTTAGTCACACAGATCATCAAGAGTCAACAGAAAACGTTTGTCGTTCAACGTTCCCATTTTGTGATGTATTGCTTTTATTATCCACTGCCATAATAGTAATACTAATTCTACACGGCAATTCGTCGCACTTGGATAAAATAATACAAATAATACAGGGTTTTACCTAAGTGTCCTATAAGAAACAACCGTTTCGAGACAATAATTCGATTTTGTTAACTACGGAAATTAATCTAAACGATAAACAATAACAGAGTACTAAGAATGGTGCTGTTATGCGCACAATCAGAGTTACCTTGATTATTCCGTTATTCCGTCTCAAGGAAAGGCCTACTAAGGATTATTTAAATATAACCTTCTTGCGTGTGGGAATTTTTAAAAACAATAGAGAACTGAAAGCACATAATACCCGTTCCCAAGTCTTTGAATTTGAATACTACAACCTTTCTTTTATCCAATATCCAATGGATGTTCACTATCTTTAAAACGTGCCTTTAAACCAATTTTAAGTAACAAACCTACCACTGTCGAATTAAGATTATTCTGCTGAGAGCTTCTCTCAGTCAGTGCCCGCTTTTGGTAATAATACCGAACAAGTAACGCCTTATACAAACGGAACCACTCATTCCAAACTATCACAACGAGCATTCAAAGTATGTGGGCCATAAAATAAAAGAGATAAGCGAGCCGCATAAGCAAAGCCGCGACTTAACCCAAGGCAAACAGAGAAGAGGGAGCGGAGTCATCCTATCATGATTTTTCTGTACCCGATGCAATGAACAGAATGAAGCGGGAAGTCTAGAGATTGAAACCCCACAGCTGACAACTTGTAAGACTTCGGGTAGTCCCCCGTCTGATGTACACTCACCGCCAAATGTGTTTGATACAAGGGCCACATGATCGTGACCGCGTCCCAGGCCGCCGAGCAGCTCGCTGAAGCGACTTCCGTGGCTGGCACTGCCGCCGCCGAGGAGCGGCTGCGACTCCCGGTTGTCGCTGCCGGCGTCCGTGGACATGCCCTCGAAGTCGATTTCTGGCACCAGGCAAATATCGTCGGCCTCGTCGTGCGGGTGACGGGCGAGGGCAATGTGCGTTGAGGATTTTAGCGGGGATGATGACGCTGTCGATACAGATGTTGACGCCTTCGCGGGTGCGATGTGACTAATCACCTGCGACGTCAGCTGCTGCTGCTGATGCTGATGCTGATGCTGCGCGCTGTTGTCGCTAATCTCTTCGGCTCGACCTTTAAAATTGCCATTGCGCAGGTTTGAGCTTCTCTTCAAGAGTACTTCTTCTTCGCCGTCCTCATCGTCGCCATCGTCTTCGTCTTCGTGCCAGCTTGCAAACTGATCCATCTGTGGTTTCTGGTGCGCGGCATCGCCTCCGGCGCTCTCATCACTGGGCAAAAGGCCGTTAGTGTGGTTTTTCGCCACTTCTTCCGCCGCCGCCGCCTCCTCCTCGTCGTCGTCGTCGTCGTCGTCCACCGACAAAAGCATGGGTTCCCGCTCCTTTTTCCCCCTTTTTCTGGGCTTGCGTTTTCCAATCCCAATGGTGTTGATCTGGGAAAGAAGACACCGTATTTATTGGAGTTTCACGAGTGCAGAGCTCACTCACCTCTACTTTGGTGGTCAACTGGTTTACGGTCGGATCGAAGCCATTGAGGAGCGGAGCCAGCTGGCTGGACGGCGGTGGCTGGTCCTTGACAAAGTCACCAATCAGGTCCACCTCATCCTCGAGCTGAAGCAGCGGGGGATCGCCCTGATCCCGAGCGCCACTCATGGCCGAGATGGAGGGCAGGCACGTGTGTGTTTCCGGGGGATGTGTGTGGGTTTGGGGAGTGGTGACGATGTCGTTCTCGTAGCAGACACAACAACAAAGGCCCGCGCTGCGCTGTTGTGGCGGCTGCTGCTTCTTCGTCGCTTCTATATGTCACTTTTCGGGCGTCGCTTGTTATCTGTTATCTACTGTTGCGCTCCTCCTTCTTCGGTCGCATGTTCCCGAACAATACGCCTCTATAATTAAAGCTGAAATTTGATTATATTACTTGTTAATTGTCTCACTTTTGCTTTTGCATTTCGTTTTTCAATTATCGATTTTTGGTCGAATGCCCTTTGCTCTCCTGCCAGAGTTCAATATTTTTGGTGAATCGATTATAAAGGAGAGCTCTGGGGAGTTAAAATAGTCCAAAATAATTTCTCACCAAGCACTGCGCGAGAAAAGCAACTAAATTACGCGTTCGATTATAATTTTTGCCAAGAACACGAAGCGAAAAATGGTTGGCAGGCCAAAACAGCTGACGAGTAGAATCAGCGGCGCTACCCACTCGATGTTCTGTTCTGGCCTAACAAGTGGCAGCACCAACATTAACCCACTATTTCGGAAAGATAAGGAAAGCACAGAAAATGGGTTAATTGCTCTTTTTGATTAATTAATTTATTAAAAACTACTTATTTGTTAGCTGTTGACCGACGAGTCAAGAAATGTTTTTATTTATATGTATTTAAGTATAAAATTAATAGCATTAAATATTATTCTTTGAAGAAAATACTTTAAAGATCCGGAATTGTACGTTATTATCTACTTTAACAGCGGACTTTGACGCAATTTGGCAATCCAGTCCAGGACATCACACAGTTGTCGTTGGAGATTTGTGCTCTCTGCCACCAGCTCGACACAATCCTTGAACTTGGACGCCGCATTTCGTAGACTCATGGGGGGAAGAACCCTGTGAAATAAGTGGAGTTATTACAATTGACCCATTTAATCGTTATCAGAACTTACGAGAACCAGTGCAGGGGCTCCACGAACCCATTGGACTTGTCAACCGCCTGACGTGCAATGCTAATCCCTGTGCCATCTCCGGAGTCGACCACCCGACACAGGGCGTTGAACTCGGCACTGTTCTCCGTGGGAATCTGTGCCGTGGACACAGAGTTACTGCCTCCGTGCTGGAATCGCGTGCGGGCCAATAGAATAGCTCCACTGGCGTTTGCCCTTTCCAGATTTATCCGACTCTGGGTGTGCTCTTCGATTAGGTGGAACATGTCCAGGTATAAAGCATCCAGCAGCTGCCCGGCTGCCTCTTTGTCGCTCTTAGTCGTCGCCATTCTTGTTTATCAAAGGGCTTTTAGTTGCTTATTTACTTCTTGCACCCAGAATTTTCAATCATATGATCTTAAGCCAAGCCACTGCGCCAAGTTGGCAGTTCCAACGATAACGATACAAAAAATATCGATTACAAAATTCCGTTATTTTTTTAATATTTTATTTAGGCATTGAACGCACTTAAATTAAACAAATCTAGAAATTTTGCACTTTTAATTTAAGTTTTTTGCTGAAAAAAAACTTTTGAACTGGAATCAGCTGTGAGCTTGTGACTCACAGTATGTTTGGCGTTCCGCTCCTTTGGTCACACCGGCCCCGCAGAGCTCCAACTTTCCGAAAGATCCGTAATTTTGTCGCGCGAATGAGTTTTAAAATGCAATGAGCTGTAATTGCTGCCGCCACGAGCATGATTAATTAACAGGTAAACCTGTTACACCTGTTACAAACTGAAAACTGTCGTGAAATTTGCCAAACTAAAAGGGCAAACAGCTGTTGATTTTTTCTATTGAGCGAGCGGGAGAGACACAGGCGGGCAGAGAGGGGTGGGTTCGCTGTTGGTTTTACGATGCTGCCGCGAGATTAGAGAAAGTTTATAAAAAGCCCTCCGCAATTAGCATTTAGCAGCAGTCGGAGAAGCAGTTAAGTGCCAACCAGCGCGGCGTCGAGATCAACAAGTGGATGCCCCAAACCCCAGTCGTCGGTCCCGGTCGAGTGCAAACAGTTCCAAAGTCAAGCCCATTATCCATCCCAGGCGATCTGGCGATAATGCCGGATAGCTACACGGGAGACTTACGTAGCCGCCGAAACGGCAATATCGAGGAACAGGTGCGCCAACTAGCCAATATTGATTCTGACGCCAACATATTAAACCCCAATGTGTGTGCCAAAGGCTCCCTCCCAGACACTGCGGCCGTATATGATATACGTAACCACGTTTTGATGACAAACATTGACGCGGAGCGTGTTTTGGAGTGTCTATCTAATCGCGGAAATCGGACGGTATTCACTATATTCCCACTCCATCGATTTACGCTGGGATTTGAGGCTAGCCGTTTGTTGAATACTCTACTGCGGGAATAAGAAGCTCTAAACATATTAATAAAACGTATCCATGTTTAAAAATCAAGGCAGAAAACCTTCCTGCCTCTGCAGATGTTTGGTTTTTAAAAGAAATTCGTTTGTAAAACGTTTTGAAAGGATTTGCACTTACCCTCCGAATAAAGAGTAACTTATCTCCTTGTCGCTTATAGATTACAGTTTGAAGGGCGCCAGGTGACTAAGGCTGGAGTAAGAGTATTTTATTCCCGGAAGAATACAAGATATGCGTTATCATTTCGATCCTCACTATCAGTTAGCAAAGCTAAAGAGCTTTGATATGTTTATTTGCTCCCAGAAGTGCAACCATTAATGACGCGGCCACTTCTCTATCTCTTCAATAATTCAGGCGACAAGCACCTGGAGAGGCAGTCAGACAACCGGCGACAATACCCAGCGGAACATCAAAATGTCGTCAGAGAAGGAAGGTCAAGAATCCTCAACCATTAAGCGCACCCTTAGTGAAAGTTCCGCTGAGGACGTAGGGCACACCACAAGGCAGAGCAACGGTGACGGAATGTGGCGCAACGAGCTCTCAATGAATACAGACAGCAGCTCCGCACAGCCAGAAAAGCAGAGGGAGCGGAGTCCTAGCCCTGGCCAAGCCAACGGAAGGCTCAGCGACGCAGTTGATGTAGTTCTCCGCATTGTCCTCGTCCTCATTTTCTTGTGAGTTTATTTTCAAAAAAAAATAACGAAAAAATTCATCTTACTCATTCATGAATCATCTCACACATCTGCAGCAAGCTGGAGACGATGACGGCATTCAAGCGGGAAATCCATCAGGAGGAACTCTGGCTCTACAAGAATCCCAGGAGGCCGGACTTTGTCAAGGGCGGGGAGCTGCTCTTCTGGGTGATAGTGGCCCCGTTCCTGGTTACCCTCGCCTTCTACTGGTTCACCAAGGACAAGCGGGACTTTAGAGCCGCCAGCTGGGCCTGGACACTGGCACTGTGCATGAACGGCATTCCGACGAGCATCCTAAAGATAACAGTGGGTCGGCCCAGACCAGACTACTTCTATCGCTGCTTTCCCGACGGTGTCATGGTTCTGAACACAACGTCGGCCTTGGATCCATCTATCCTGGACTTTAATTGCACAGGCATTGCGGGAGACATAAACGAAGGGCGCAAGAGCTTCCCCAGCGGACACTCGTCTTGTAAGTTGTTTGTGATGCTGTTTGAGCTCCCATCTAATAGTTTTATTCGTTGCTTTGCAGTCGCCTTTGCCAGCTTCGGCTTTATCGCCTATTATATTGGCGCCAAGCTGCACGCCTTTGATGCCCGAGGACGCGGGCACACCTGGCGGCTGTGTATTTCTGTGATTCCCCTGCTGATCGCCCTGCTGGTGGCCGTTAGTCGAACCTGCGACTACCATCACCACTGGCAGGATGTTTCCTTCGGGGGTCTGCTTGGCCTGTTTGCGGGCTACGCCAGCTACAGGCAGTACTATCCCTCCATCTTTGGGCTCGAAGCCGGAACACCGCTGATTCGGTGGCCCAGGAGAGAGGGAGTCCAGTACCAAAGGCTAGCAGGGAACGAAGAGGATAAGGACCAAGACGTCGCCGGGGCTGTGGGCGACACGGTTCGACGACCCCTCCTCGGGGGCAAGGAATCATCCAAATGGTACTAAAAGCTTTACGTATTACATAGTCAATTATCGCTTTCCGGTCTAGGCTTTAGCTCCTCCTAAGTTATCACTTCCAATTCGCAAGTATTTGCATCCCATTTGTTGTGCTGTTGGGTTACCTCGTAACGGGTAGGGTTAGTTGTTAGTCTCCTCAATAAAAAGCTGTCAGCACATCGATTGCTAAAAGTAAATTTATTGCTCATCTTTGGCAGCAACGTCGAAAACAAATTTGCTACTTCAAAGTGACCGAAACTAGCCTAGAAATAAAAGGGGGCGCGGGCACAGGCAGATTCAGTTCATTGAGTTGAACGCCTGCAGGAGAACCTGCTTTTCGCGCTCCTTCTTCTTGACCACGTCCAGGCTGCGTTGCCGCCAGGTGCTCTTGCGCAGCTTAATCGGTCGGCTGCCCACGTAGCGGCCGTCCATCTCCTTCATGGCACGAATAAAGTCTGCCGGCTCCCGGAAGCTGACAAATCCGAATCCCTTGCTCTTCCCGGTACGCTTGTCGCGCACCACACGCGCCCGCTGGAACGAGGGGAACTTGTTGAAGGTGCGGGTGAGCACCTCGTCGTTGACATCGTTTCCCAGGTCGCCGCAGAAGATTCGGAAATCATCGTCGGGCCAGTCGGCCAGCGAGGAGTCCTCCCACACACTGCCGCCAGCGATCCGAACCGTCTTGCGGTCCTTTTTCTTGCGCTCCGTTGTCTGGAATGACTGCAGTGCCGAGGAGGCGCGTGCCGCCTTGATGGCCTCTTCGGCAATGGGATTCGGGCCGGACTTCTCCGCCTTGAGCTTCTTCAGCTTTTGAGTCACGTCGAACGACACGGCGTTGATGTCAATGGAGGGCGCAGCGGCGACGGTGGGTACATGAACGGACTGCCGGCACTGGTACAGCTTGGGGGCGCTGCTCAGGACCACGGGCGTGGCGGACATTGGCTTG
This sequence comes from Drosophila truncata, assembly GCA_008042515.1. NCBI lineage: Eukaryota > Metazoa > Arthropoda > Insecta > Diptera > Drosophilidae > Drosophila > Drosophila truncata. Next base: position 30,287 of record VNJQ01007737.1, read on the forward strand.
CCATGATTAGATGACGATGAGCCACTGCCGCTGCCCGTGGGCACGAAGGTGGACATGAATGCGGGCGGCGGCGGAATCGGAGGCGGTGGCACTGTTAACCGGGATCCCCCACTGCCCGTGGGCTGGTGTTGCTGCAGCTTCTGCTGCACATTGTTGTAGGTGTTGGCGGCGATGATAGGCCGCACTTGGTTGGGCACGAAGAGGTTCCGAGCGGGAGGCTTGGAGATCTCAGCCTCGAAACGAGACAACTCATCCTCGATGTTGCGGCGTTTCGAGCCCATTCCAAGGGGTACAATTGATCAGTTTCGCTTTTACAATTCACAAATTAAACAAATTTTCACGAAAAACGCTGTTGACAACAGCTGCTTGGTTAGAGGTGTGCGCGTGACTAATTTCAGACGCGAAACGATGATAGACTATCGCTAGCTACGAATCATCGATAATTGATCGATAATGCATCATTGACCTTTTTCCAGCTCTAGCAAGTCGCTGTTTTCGACGATCTAATACATAATAATTAAATTAAAAGTGTTTGGAAAACCCCCTAGCTGTGATAGCAACAAGTATCCCGAGCAAGTGTCGTGCAGCAAAAAGCAATAATTCCCTTGTGTACACACACGGTCACGGCGCACAGGCACGGCACCCACACCCACACAGGCACACAGGCACACAAACGAAAGTCGCAGAGACAACAATTCGAAAAAAAACGAACTGTGGAAAAGCCCCGAAACCCAGAGTTATCTCTCAGTCTAATTGAAAACCCTACAATCCCCGAAGATGCCACCAAAGGAGCGCAACATAGCCGTCATGGGCTACCGATCAGTGGGTAAGTTTAGCGACAAAATCAAAGCCAATACACATACAGTACGTACCATACCTCACCCACTCCGTGAGACAGTCAGCAGCTTGCGTTGTTGTTGCTGCTGCTGCTGGCGCTTATAATTGCGTAGTATTTTGACAACAGCAACAACAACGAATTCTGCGAACTGCGACCAATTCCATATAACAATAACAATTGCGCCTTCACCTCCACCTGCAGGCAAATCGTCGCTCAGCATACAGTTCGTGGAAGGCCAGTTTGTCGACTCCTATGACCCCACCATCGAGAACAGTGAGTGCAGCATCAGTGCAAGTCCCAGATTCGATACAAGCTACCTGTACTTTTCGTTCACAGCATTCAGCACGCACACGAAGGTCAACTCGCAGGAATACACGGTGAAGCTCATCGACACGGCCGGCCAGGACGAGTACAGCATATTTCCGTTGCAATACAGCATGGATTTCCACGGCTATGTTCTGGTCTACTCGATAACCAGCTCAAAGTCCTTTGAGGTGGTCCAGGTCATATACGAGAAGCTATTGGATGTGATGGGCAAGAAATAGTGCGTCCTTCATGGTGTCTTTATTGAAGGTTTTACTTACTTTGATCCTCTTCCCCTGCAGTGTACCTGTTGTGCTGGTGGGCAACAAAACCGACTTGCATCAGGAACGCACCGTATCGACAGACGAGGGCAAGAAGTTGGCCGAGTCGTGGCGAGCAGCGTTTCTCGAAACCTCCGCCAAACAAAATGAGGCAAGTCCTTACCCAACTGCATTTTGGCTTAAGTCAATCTTAACTCTTATTTCCTTTTGTCCGCAGTCTGTGGGTGATATTTTCCAGCAGCTACTGATCCTGATCGAGAACGAGAACGGCAGCCCCCAGGAAAAGAGCAGCTGCGTTATATCATAAGGCTGGATAGTTGAAACTTCGGCACTAGGAAATGTTGGGATTGGGGCGAAACGCGATGGCAATACGAAAATCGATTATCTCTTATCTACACCGTTGGGCCCAGCGTTCGTCGACGGGGCAGGCCATGCCCCTTGTGCGCAGCAGGAAAATCTACAAAAACCTAATAGCTTTAAGTCCACATACAGAAAATAACCAACATCAACTGATTTAGATGCGTCCGCAATTGCTGCCCAGCAGGTTTTGAGGTTCGCCTTTAGCGCTACACAACAGGTTTAAGTTAGTACACTTTTTCACAATAACATTTCAGTTACAAAGTTCATTTATACAGATTCTAATATTTTGTTTATAGTTTCAATTTAAATATAATTTTTCCAAGTAAAATATAAATCTGTTTTTCTCGCACTTGGAAGCAGGAGTAAGGAGGGGATTTTACTTGGGAAATAATACAAAATAAAGTCCACAACCGTCAACGGCTGCAAATAATCAATAAGGGTCATGTTTTTAGGGAGTTTGCGGAATCATAAGTCAATATTCAGCGATTAATACAAATAATAAATGAGTTTTATTTCAGGTAATGTATATTATATATATCCATCACCTGATCAATGATAGTAGGTAGTTTAATAATGGGATAATCGTTAAACGTTAATAGAATTTATTTTAAAACGAAATTAAATTCAGATTTGTAGTCCTAATAAAATTATGATTTTATTCCTTAAATAAAAAATGTGCCAAAGGAACGATAATTCGAGAAACCTGCGTTTTATCAAAGTTAAGAAGATGGCTGTACTAGTTCTTGAAACCCGAAAGTTTTAATGGACATAAATGTTTGGGATGATCAAGTCATATTTAGAGTACTTGTCAAAGAAATACTATTTGTACTTTGTACTAGAAGATTCATAGCAGGAGAAAAAGTAAAATTTTTTAATGAATATCCTTAATTTGGTGATGCTATTAAAAAACGATGTGAAAATTGTGAAAAAATTAAAGTTATTTACTAAAAAAATGAACGGTTAAAATAATGTTGATAATGTTGTTAGTATAATTTTGTATTTTTATATTTAACAATATTTTAAATATAATGCAATTTCACTTAATCTTAATGCATTATTTGTATGATTATTTAAAGTCATAAGCAAATTAGAAATTTTTAGAAAGAAAATGTAACGTTAACAGATCGTGTTACGTTTACGCCACCGAAGTCCATAACGGAATTCGTCTAGTTTACGCTTTCCAATTGGAAATTCAAAAATGCAAGAGCGAAACTTTAAATTTAATTTGTTAATTTGTATAAGCTTCAAAAAAAAAATAGTAAATCGTCAAAATTAGGATATTTCCATAATTTCCTCCTAAGCTTTCTCTTCTGTATTTTAATTATTTATCTTTATTTATTATATTATATTAATTTTATTTTTTTCAGTTTTGTACGCTTCTTGAGCCGGTGTTTTGAAAATTAGACTGCAAAAAAAACCAAAAAACTCTTTCATGTTACTAACTACTGAAAAATTTAAATGGCTAAGCCTCATGTGCTCTTCAAAAAAATGTTTCAAAAAAACGCTAAAAAAACGGAAGTCCCATTAACAGAAAACGCCTCTGTTACGAGGAAAATTTAAATTAACAGATCTGTTACGGATCAGCTGACGAATCCCACCACGAAAAGCGGACTTTCACCACAAGGCGAGTTCCAATTGGACTCGACGCGTTAAAAGTTTTTCGATTTTCAAACAGTGAACTTGTACGTTGTGTAAATTAAATTCGTAAATTACATTCGCGTGAGATTTTGTTCAACAGCCACCTTAACGGTAAATGCCGATGAAGAGCAGCGCAGAATGAAATACATTAATTTGTGAATGTGATGTGCCCGATACGCAGAGGAAAAGCGAATGGATTTTCCTCTATTTTCTGTATTGCAATTGTGTTTTCTTGCCCTCTGTGTATGTGTCGCTGTGTGTGTGTCTGTATACTTGTGCGCAATGCGTGGGTATTTTCTACAGTTTTCGTTCTATTTTCAAATTGTATTAGTTCCACACATTAGTATACATAATGCCATTATGTTTTGGCCGTTAAATTGAAATTTCTCCTCCAGCGCGGCGTTAAGAGCAACATGTCTTGCGGGCGTTTCAACTGAATGCATTGCCCAAGATGTACAGACGTGTAGACCTGAATGTGTGTCCCAGTGTGTGTACACAACTGCATTTATCAATCCGCTAATCAGGTGCATTGAACACATCTCATCTCCGACTGCCGATGGGTGGGGTAGGTGAGGTGTACATGGACCGGTACAGGTACGGCCGCCGGGCGGAGGCTTTTCTTTTTGCTGCCTTTTCAGGCTTGCAGCCTTTTTATCGATTTAATAACAAACAGAGTGGGGAGTGGGGGGCTTCAAGGTGGAGTCGGAGTCAGAGTCGGAGCCGGAGAGTCGTTGTACTCTGGGAAACCGGCACCGCATAACTGCGACGTCTGCGGAGATGATATTCCACCTCGGGGGAATTGATTTTATTTATTATTGACGTACTTGTCCGTGCCTATGTACAATCTTATACATCGCTCTTGGGTGTCGGCGTTCGGGGTCAGGATTTCATTTCTAAGTTCATCACACTTGCTCGCGATAAGTGCGACAAGTTAGTCAATAGTGGGACCGGCCCCAAGTGGTCCCGAATCCACGCACATGCCACCCAGCTCGACCATCTGGCTTGCAGGATGAGCTAGTCTCACGGCAGATAAGATAGGTCGAGATTATACAGCCTGGTTGGTGCCCCAAAACTAATAAAATCTGCTGTCAAGGGAGGGAGATTTTTTTATAGAAATCATTTTCGTGCTGAACACCAGATTTGATTTTATTTTCAAGTCAACTGAGAAGTATTTGATGAATTAAGAATAGTTTTTAAATGTTTATTTCGATTCTCGATTTACACTGTAAAATCATTTTTATTATTCAGATATTATTTAATGGAATTTGCTTTATTTCAACTTCACTGGAAAATATTATTAATTTCTAAATTTGGTAATAGTTAAAATAAACAATTTTAATAAAGGTTCCTAACTGTAACTAGTTATAATCATTATCTTTCTGATAAAAATGATTTTTATTATTATTTTAACATTTCCGATAGAACATTATCTCCATTAGTGATAATAAATGAGATAATGAAAAAAAATGACTATAAATAGTAATAAAATAATGCATTACTCACAAACAAAAGTTGAATTTATTTGTAAATTATTAAACTATTCATAGAATGCAATGGAAATAAGATAACTTGTTGGCCTAGGACTCCACTTAAATTGATTAATTGCACTGACAACTCACAAACTAACCCACATTTGTTGTGCTGTCAGAATTAATCGCTTATCTCGAATAGAGTAAAATATGTGCAGCCATTAGATGCATAGGCCTGGTCTAGGAGTCATTTCGAGTGCTTAATTGGTCCAGCTAGTGTGAGTAACTGATGCAAAAATACACAGAAATTTAAAAAGGCAGCCGAATAGAAAAAACTTCTATGCCTAAAGAGAGCACCAGCGACCCACAAAATTCAGGCCCAACAGAGAGAATGAGCTTTGCACATTTTCCCCAACATTAATGCGGCTGCATTAATTGCATTATGTACCTACAAACCCACTTGTGTGCATTTTCTACATGTGCATCGGGGTATATACAGTGCATAGTATATGTATACCTACACTTGCTAACAGATAATCTAGTTCATTGCATCCAAACACATGCACTCGGCGGAGCCACGGGCTTCTGTTTATTTCGGATGTTCCGTCGTCAAAAGGGGAAAGTGCTCGCTTAATCCAATATATGCGTCCGCGTCCACCCACAGAAATAGGGGGAAACACCATTAACCATCACCAGGCAGTCGGCTTGCCTTAGTGTGAATTGAATGAATGAAATGTACCCATCTTCAAACACGTCATGCACCCCAATAATCATTACCATAACAAAGTAAGCATTCGCACAGTTGCGGTGAAAACTGTAGCATCTGATAATGGATTTTTTCCAAGTAAGCTGGATATTTTATTTGCTGAAATTGTCAGTTGAAAACTAACAAGTAATAGTCAGTTAAAGGGTCAATTGGCTAAAATAAAATAGATTTCGAATAACATGATCTGAGTTAGATTTATACAATTTTGTTTGAATGGAATGGCGGCTTTAGCTTTTACCTTTTAAACATGTTCTATATTTGGTTAATTTCAATTTAAATTTGCATAAGATTTTGGAGAACTTTCTTGCCAAAAAGATGTGGCTTAAAAAATGATAAAAGCATATAAGAAAGTAAATGTCAACAAACCTAAACGTATGTACCATTAAAGTAAAAAGAAAACATTTAACACGAGAGGAAAAGGTTTATCTATTTAGCTATTGCATAGAAAAAAATCACTAATTTTGGGAGAAATTAAATATTCCTTTAAAAAATTTAAAAAAAATAATAATAAAATTGATAAAAACATGGGGTATAAGCATGTAAAAAACCTTTTAAATACAAATAACCTTTAAAACTGACAGACTTCTTAGTTTTTCTTATCTTCAAAGAGTGCTAATATAAAACAAGAAAGGAAGCTAACTTCGGTTCGCCGAAGTTTATATACCCTTGCAGATTGCAATTGAACTATAAAATTAAAGTCGAAATTCTGAAATAATAATAAGTGGTCAATTCCCAAATTTGATTAAAATATTTTGAGAAATAGCGAAACTCTGAATTTTTTATTATTACCCTGATTGTTCCTATGGCAGCTATAGGATATAGTCGTCTAATTTTCATGAAATTAAAACTAAGATTCTCAAACAATATTAAGTGGCCAAATCTCAAATTTGATGAAAATATGTTGAGAAACAGCGAAGTTAGGATATTTTCTATTATTTTCCTGATTGTTCCTATGGCAGCTATAGGATATAGTCGGCCGATTTTCATGAAATTAAAACTAAAATTCTGAAAGAATATTAAGTGNGACAGACGGACATGGCTAGATCGACTCGGCTGTTGATGCTGATCAAGAATATATATACTTTATAGGGTCGGAGATGTCTCCTTCACTGCGTTGCAAACTTCTGACTGAAACTATAATACCCTGCAAGGGTATAAATATACCTCCTTGCAAGCTTCTGATCATAATCTTAAAAGCAATTTAACTAGCATTTTTGCAGAAAGATTTTTCTACAACACAGAGCATTCCAGTTTAATAATCGAATGTTGGAAGTTTCGGAAACAAGTTGAACTTGTACGACAACGCTTTGCTTTTTTAAAGACAAGTGACATTTCTGCAACACTAACAAGTATATAAATAATTCAACCAGGTTTCATATCCACCAGAATTTGCCTAATTAGTGGCTACTGTATGAATTATTTTATAATTAAAATACTAACTAAGTTTAGAAGAAAGTTTAAAGTATAAAAAATACGATTTAATCTTAAATCAAAACTAACATATAAAAAAGCTACTACTGTCTTAATTTAAAGAACACTGCAGCACTGACACGCCTCATGGGATTACCTGCTTGCAATGCCAACGACAAAGAATAAATCACCTTAGCCCACATTGCGTGCTTCTGGTTCTGTCCCATTGGCCGCAGCTGTATGGGAGACCCTCGTATATTCATAGACCCATAACAAATACTTCCTGCACCGAACTCCCTGCTCTCTTTTGGTCGACACAATTTGAACTTCTTGGCTTGGGCTTGGGGCCATCGTCAATGCCATTCTCGAGTCACCATCCGTCCATCCGTCCGAAGTACATCACAGCAACACTCGCCACTAAATAGGGAGTACTTGAGGGGGACCACCACAACCGGGTAGGCCATATAACACTTCAGCAACAAAGGTTAATGGCCGCTGGCCCGGTTGGCTGCGTTGTACTGGGCCACAACTGCAGCGCAAACAAGGGCGGAGACGAGCCGAGTCGGAGGAGGGAAGCAGGAGATGGCCCTTGTAATGGCTTAGGCGCAACATTAAAATTCTGCCTGGCACATTATATGCAGTTACTATATTGTGTCGCGTTCGGTTGTCTGGCGGCGGAACAAAACGCTTGACGAATGGAGGAACCAATCTGCTGAAAAGACAAACGAGCTGCGATGACATTCGCGTTGCTGCTGCACTGTGAGTCGCAGCCTCGTCATCAGTATCATCGTAATCAGTGGAAAGTCGGGGTCATAATACCTATCGATTTGCTAAATACATACACTGGGAAAAAAATAAGGTTTTAATTATTAAAGTCTACAGATTAAACAAAGATATAAGATAGATAGTGATAAGCCAGGACAGCCATTTCTTTTTTACTAAAATATTTATACAAATAATTACGGAAAAATAATTCAAATGAATTCAGTGACTAAAACTTGCTTTCTTTATTTCTAACTAAAATCTTTTGATCATAATTATGCCAAGAGTTATAAGTTTTTCAATATTTTTCCCAGAAATGACCACTGAAATGCATAATTCTAGAATCTAGATACATTTAAAGTTCCACGCAGCTCCCCCATTTGATTATTTCTCCGAGTACTTAGGGTTAGGCGCAGTTTGCACAGTTTTTAATGTACGGCACGTGTCTGGAGCCTGTCCTGAGGCGATGCCTCTGATGACGATGACTCATAAGCCACCACAAAAGGCCCAACAACCCCATTTGAATGAATGAATGAAGGCCTGGCCGTTCGCTTGCGTGCTTCTGTCTCTGTCTGTGGGAAATGGGGAAATCCTCCCCAGTCTAGCCTTGCGTTCACTCACAGCACTCTTTCATTTAACTGCAGACTCTCGCCATGTCGACTAGCCCGAAACCGGTTAAGAAGGTGCCGATTCACTTGCAGAGCGCCGCGAATCGTGTCTACATTAAGAATGGTAAGCTTATCATCCGCCCCACTGCGATGCTCGGACATAACAAATATATATTGCTTTTTATTTTAGGCGAGATCGTCAACCATGATAAATCGTTCAAGGCGGACGTTTACATCGAGGATGGAATTATCAAGTATGTGCCATGATTTTGGGATTAAGAAGCTTATAATATGTGAAATTTGAAAAGAAAAAAACCTTAAGAAATTTTCCTTTAATTTGTAAACTTACTTAATTAATAAACTATAATTTCTCAGGTTTGTGGGACCCGCTTCTGAAATCACGATACCAGGAGGAGTGCGAACCATCGATGCCAGCGGACTTATGATCATTCCCGGCGGCATTGATCCCCACACGCACATGCAGCTGCCCTTTGGCGGAGCCGTTGCCGTAGATGACTTTTACCACGGAACCAAGGCTGCCGTTGCCGGTGGCACCACCATGATAAGTAAGCATAATGGATTTAATACAAGATCTAGGATCAGTTGCTAATAACTACGATTTATTCAGTCGATTTCGTTCTGCCCAACAAACATGAGTCGATGATCGAGGCCTACGACAAGTGGCGCAGCTGGGCCGATCCCAAGGTTGGAACATAACAGATTTTAATTATATAGAATTTAATTTTAATACCTGAGAATGTAATAATTATTCCTAAAATTATTTTCAAGGTATGTTGCGACTATGGCTTGCATGTAGGCATCACCTGGTGGTCCAAGTCTGTCTCCGAGGAGATTGGTATTCTGTGCAAAGAGCTTGGAGTTAACTCCTTCAAAACATTCATGGCCTATAAGGGTCTTTACCAGGTAAGCTGTCTTTCATTAAATAAATTAATCATATTTATAATTAATTAATATATTATTCTGTTTGTACTTAACAGCTGAACGATTCAGACCTTTTAGATGTCTTTGAGCGCATTCGACACTTGAACGGTGTAGCTATGGTAAGTGGAATTTCTAATTTAGTAACTAGATTATCTTTATCAGTAGTATCTTTAACCATAAATCTATATATCATTCAACACCTTATAAGACTTGATGACGAAATACTCTTCATATAAATTTACGCAATATTCAGTTGATAATAAACTAAAACTACTCAAGTATAACTTTTCATTAAGATTGTTTCTTCATTCCCAGGTCCATGCCGAGAATGGCGACATCATTGCCAAGAATACGCAGCGCCTGCTGGCCGAGGGCATCAATGGACCGGAGGGTCATGAGCTATCCCGGCCGGAGGAAGTCGAGGCGGAGGCCGTGCACCGCGCCTGCGTTCTGGCCCATCAGGTAAGACCACTCCCAAGTGCCGGAAGAGGAGAGATGTGAGCGTGAGTGGTGGATGTGGATGTCGGTAGAGGGCCAGCTGAATCAAGCTGTGCTGTACTTATCCTTTATTTATATGTTACACCTTTTGATTTCTTATTATTTCCATTGTGTATGATGCACCCTTGTACATATTATATATGCGGTATGCGGCACTCGATATAACCCCTCGATATAAACGAATATCCCGACATCCGGCTCCCAGGCCGCTTGTCCACTGTATGTGGTCCATGTGATGAGCAAGTCAGCGGGCATTGAGCTGGCCAGGGCCCGCCAACGCTATCGGGGTCGTTACATTATGGGCGAGACTCTGGCCGCGGCGCTGGGCACGGATGCGACCTGTTGCCAACACCTGGGCTTCGATCACGAGGCGGCGCATGTGCTCAGCCCGCCCCTGCGGCCTGACCCGACGACGCCCGAGTTCTTGATGAAGCTGCTGGCGAAGTAAGTGCTGTCCGGGTTGAGGACGGGGACCGTAAATAAAAAAAACATCAAGGAAGTTATTTCTATCAGTTTCAAAGATCTACAAATCACAAAAAAGATTTACAAATCTAAAAGTATATATTCAAAATTAAAAAAGAATTAACAGACTTAAGATTTAAAAACAATTTTATATATTTCAAGACTTTAAAAGCTTCCATTAATTTGTAAAGTGTAAATATTGGCAACTCATGATTTTTGTTAATTTTCGGGTACACATAATTATACGGTCTCTGGTCCTGGGATAATGTACTACATGTGTTGATGATGGCTAATCTGCATACTAACCGGGCCTGTGCTTATGCCTGCTTGTATCATATCCACTAACCAATTAACCCACTGACTGCCTTCCGGCTCCACCTAACACACTAATCCAATCTGATGACGTTTCCATGTTTGCCATGCTTCCCCTCACACGCTCACCCATCGTTCAGATGAAGACGCCGCTCTTTGTGTCCGGCCTGACCAGCAAATCATCCGCCGAGCTTGTGGGTCGCGCCCGTCGCAGCGGCTACTGTGTCTTCGGGGAGACGCTGGCCAGCTCTCTGGGTCGCTCTATGAGCGGTGTGCCCAAGGGGGATCGCATTTACTGCATCACCAGTCCACCGATCCGCGAGTCTGCCGAGACGCCCAGACAGCTGATGAAGTCCCTGGCGTAGTAAGTATCATCAGTCGCTCATAAATGTATCAATTGTCTGAATCTACAACTGAAGTCCTAATTATTGGGATAAAAATATAAAGAAAGATTGAAGATTGAAGTGCTGGCTTCTGGAAGTGAGTAAGTCTCCAAACATCAGACAAGATCGTTGCACCTACCACCCTGCGGTGATTGTTCGTTTCGTTTCGTTTTGTTTAACTGACCAACTCAAGGATCATTCCATTTCCCCGATATTAATCCAAGATAATACCTTCTTGCTCACAGCGACGACCTGCAGCTGACTGGCAGCGACAACTGCACCTTTAACAAGGAGCACAAGGCCCTGGGCAAGGGTGACTTCACCAAGATTCCAAACGGAGTTAACGGCGTTGAGGATAGAATGTCGCTGGTATGGGAGAAGGGTGTCCACGCTGGCCTTCTCGATCCCTGTCGCTTTGTGGCCGTAACAAGCACGAATGCGGCCAAGATCTTCAACATTTATCCCCAGAAGGGACGCATCGGTAAGGTTTTTTGAGCTATGAATAATAAGCAAATCAATAACTATTGTCTCTCTTCCTTTAGCTGTTGGCTCGGATGCTGATATCGTGATCTGGAATCCGAATGCCACCCGCACCATTTCCAAGGACACGCACCATCACGCCTGTGACTTCAACATCTTCGAGGGCATGACCGTACACGGCATCTGCGAGTACGTTTTGGTGCGTGGACGCATCTGTGCCGAGCGAGGCAACGTGCGCGTGGCTGAGGGCTTTGGACGCTTCATCCCAACACCAGTGCGTCCTCCGTTTGTCTATGACATTATTGAGGGCAAGGTGCAGTCGCAGCCGGAGGAGCAGCACGAGGAGAAGCAGAATGGCAATGTGGCCAAGCGGTTTGCCGAGCTGGACATTCAAATCCCTGTGCAGGAGCCCATCAGCGCCATGCTGGCCGGCAACCTGGCCATGCCCGCCGAGGGTTCACTATGCAGCACGCCCTCGGTGCGTGGCCGAGTCGATGGAAAGCGTGATTTGCAGGAGTCGTCATTCTCCATCAGCGGTAAGATATGAAAGATATTTTTGAGTAATTATTTTGTAACAAAATCCCTAATCTCAATTTCACAGAGGAACTGGACCGATCTGGCGTTCGGGCGTGCATTAAAGTAAAGAACCCACCTGGCGGCAAGTCTTCCGGATTCTGGTAGAGATCATAATAGTGACGATGTGGATGTGGTGTGGAATCGCACAATCTCCGACGACAGTGTAAGCCAAAGTCTGCGCTCATTCGACAACTAAACTGGCATTTAATATAGAGAACCCCGAAACCAGATCGTAATCTAACCAAATTTCAAAATAAGTACATATACATATAGCCACAAAACCTATTGAGAAGGAATCGTGCAACCTGCTTCGTTTGTTTGCCTCTTGTTGATCAACCTTTTGTTAAACTTCACAATTTGGAGAAACCCAATTGCTGGTAACAGCAATTGCGATTTGATTGCCTGAATTGAGGACTACCGAAAATCAAACAAAGTGCTTATTAAGGATATTTTTTTGTTGAACACGTATGTACGTTTATTTTTAAATACTTTGTTTATTTACAAGGAGATTAGCACAATTTGTTTGTACCCTTGAAAGCTGAAATAGGCAATCCAAGCAAAATCAAAAAGCTCGAAAGGATAATTGAGTTGATTAATAATATTACACTATTTCAATTGTTTGTCGAAATGGAGTACATTTACTTGATTAATTGATTTGTCCCTAAGACCGATCACGCCACATTGGGAGCAAATATTCGCGACTCATCTCTGAGGATTAGACGTCTTCAATTAGACACTGTAATCATTTTTTCGATGAAAAATTATAAATGTGCAAAACTATTTATTATATACACATACTTTATATACATTTAACAAATGCAACAAAAGCAGAACACAAAGATCCAACTAATAAACTTTACCAAAAAATATTAAACGGTTTATTCTTAATCCTACGAGTACGAGATTATTGAGAGATAGTTGAGGGAAATCAAATTGTTTTAAAGGACTTATATTCGGACCTGATTAGGAATTTGCGACTCAATTGGGAACCCATAAAATTGATTGATGAACTGCCTAACAAAGGTGTATAGTTTATATGCATCCCTGGCATATCCAGTTTAACCTCAATTTCAAATGGAAATTATTAAATACTTTTGAATACTTATAACTAAACCACGTAATTAGCATATTTTCTTATTTTTTCTCCGATTGATTCCAAATGTTGTATTTAGAAATTATATCGTTCAAAATTAGCAAAATATATGCAAGATACATGCAAAATATGCAAAATAACGTTCCGATATTATTAGAAAGTGGTAAATTGGCTCCCTTTTCTATTATATTTGTAGGAAAAATCTATTTTTATTAATTTAAATTAATTAAAACGCAATATAACCTTGATTCTGTTCAAGTCTCAGCAAACAAAACAATTCTTAAGTCCCCGCCCTTCAAGGCATATTTCATAGTTGGATTAGTTAATGATCGCTTTTATTTTTATTTAAATGAATATATTTACAAAACGATTTAGCACAATTCGTGTGTAAGTATTAATTGTATATTTCAATGTATATACTCTTATTCTTTATTTAAAAATCATGACTGACAGCAAACTATGCGAAATCAAGTGGTTGAATAAATAAACTGCCCAACGTGCAGTTATTCGTATATGAATACATAATTACAATCGCTCTCTCGACCGTCTCAAGAAAAGTAGTACTCCATGTCCATGCAGGTCAGTGGTGTTCCTGTTGGGTTGGGCTTTCAATTAGGTTTCTCAAAAGTGATTTAGTTTAAATATTTTTAAATTATCAGAGGTAAAATACACTTAGTTTTGCCTTCATCACTCAACTACTTACAATTGGTTAAACTAACTGCAGAACACAGTTACAATATTATCATTATCATTACAGGGTGTCATACGAATAAACAATCTAATGAACTAGTCTCGATATATAAATAAAGTGTTTTTGTGTGTAGTGCTTTGGGTAAAAATGAAAATATTGGGTGGCAAAGGTTGCTTCTGCTTAATTTTAAATACTTCTTCTCTCGCTCCCTCTCTCTTTCTGCGTTTCGCTTACGCTCTAAAAATCATTCGTAATGTGACCTAAAATTGACTTAACAACTAAATTCCAATAGTTATAATGACAGTTTATGAGTGGTTGCCCTTTTCTTTTCCATATCTCCCTCGATCGCGGCCGGTGATTATAGTTGATTTTAAATTTGATGATGGTAGGCTGTAGGAATGCATGCGACCACAAAATTCTTTCGATTTTTCTATCCAAACGCTGCAAAAATAAACGCATGTTAATCGTATGCCTAAAGGCGCGTCGCGTCATCTCTTACTGCCTGAACTTAGGCTTTTGCTTGCTCTCATGCTAGCTTGCTTATAGCTTCTTTAGATAGGCGGCGCACTTGACCGCACTGCTGACCTGTCCCGTGTTGAGGAGACTCAACTTCTTGTGCTTCGCCCGGAATTTCTTTACATAGGCGTCAATAAGATTTTTAATCTTGTGTGGATTGATTTCTCCCGAACGACTGTGGCAGATCTGAGGATACAATTTGAAAACATATATTTATAGATTTCCAATTTAATTTCCTTGAAAAGTCAATTACCTTGGGCACGGCTCTTCGCATGATGTCCTTGTAGTCCTCCTTGGTAATCACCTTCTTGTTAAAGTGCGGCTTCAAAACTAACTTCACTTCCTCAACGACACGTTCCTGTCGATTAAGCTTGCGTAAAAACTGCAAAGTAAACGCAAACATTGATAATTTGTCGGGGCTTTAAGGGGTGTGTCTGAAATGGACTCACTCTATCCTTGTTCTGCAGATCCGTTGCCGAATTGGGCACATCGTCAAAAGAGTCCGGTATTCTTCCCCCTGAAAATGTTTGAGAGGAAAATATAAAAATATTATTGTTATATTCAATGGACAATAAGTGTAAATGCACACCTTTTGTTTTTGACTTGCGGTCTGCCTTGTTGCGGTACTTCTTGCCCGAGTTGAAGCGCGATGTCACCCGGATGTTGCCCACAGGCGAACTGCTTCCAAACAGATTATCAAACATCTCCGTCTTGCCGGCACCACCAGCTCCACCCTTCGTCCGACGCCCTCCCTCCTGCTGGCTGGGTGGCTCGAAGAGATCCTCGTAGTCGGCCGAGCCAGGCGAATAGGGGCTCTCAATGTCCATGTTAAACGAGTCGTCCAGAGCGTTGGCCGATCCTCCGGCATTGCCGCTTCCGCTGCCATTCCTCAGACCGCCGACGCCGCCGCTTCCTAACCCACCGCCTCCACTCGTGCTGGGCAGATTTCCAATGCCGCTGCTGCTGCTGGCCACACTGCCACCGGCCTTGGGCAGTGGTGTGAGCTTCTTTGAGTGCGGCGTGGGACTGGAAATCGAGGGTATGTGCTGCGAGCTGGACACCACGCTGCTGCTCGTGAGCAGCACATTAGAGAGGACCGTGATGGAGTTGGCATCGGAGGCCTTGTCATGGTTGTCGCCTCCGCCTCCGCCTCCGCCACCGCTCGTGCTGGATCCCACGGTGAGGCTTATAGAGCTGCTGCTGATATACTGGGCAGAGCTTACCTCGCTCTCCTGCTGGTTGGCAGCTCCGCTTTGGTTGGGCTTGTTCATCAGCGCCATCACCAATTCGACAGGATTAATGACGTTGGTCTGGGTCTGGGTGCTGGTGCTTGCATTGGACACAGTCGCCTGGGCGGCGTCGTTCTCGCCCTTATCGCCACTCCCGGAGCCAGCTGCACTGCTCGCAGGCATGCTGGCCACCTGCTGCTTGTCCATGCTCTGGCCCTGAGTGGGTGTCGGCGATCGGGGCGAGAGCGAGGGGGACTTGGTCGGCTCGAACGGATCGTAGGCATCCGGTGAGCACGGACCCGACTCCGGCGGCGTGTTCGGACCAATCTTCTGGCCGCCATCGTGACCGCTGTGGCCATGCTGGGACGCCTGCTCCTCAGCGGCCGCCTCCAGCTCGTCCGCCGAGTTAATGTCGTCGGCGTCATCGTGGAGCGGATTGCTGCGCACCTTGTGCTGCTGCAACTTCTTGTTGGGCAGGCTGAACTTGACCAGCGGCGGCTCCGGTGGCGTCTTGGGACCGGTGGACTGCGTCATATTCTCGTACGATGTCTCCATGATTGTCTCCAGGGAATTGACCTGCGGGGTCTTCTCCCTTTGGCCATTCTCCCGCATTATGTCGTGATCACGCTCCCTGTCCCTGTCCCTGTCCCTGTCTCTCCTCATCGAGATTTGGTCAGTCGCATCCTCGCTGTCTGTTAGCACAATCACATCCGCTGGCTCCTGGTGGACTTGGAAGGGTGAGCGTTCCAGGTCGATGATGGCCACCGGCTTGGCCTCCAGCTTCTTTCGCTTGCGCAGCTTCTCCTTCTTTCCCTTCTTGTTGGCTCCCACAACACTGGCCAAGCTGTTATTGGCCATGGACGTCATGCGGTTGCTCAACAGATCGTCCCTGATGGAGGGAATGCTAACCATCGACTGCTGCTGCTGCTGGGAGTTCGCCGTGGAGGCGGCGTTGTTGCTGTTCGCCTCCTTGTTAAAGCTCACGCTCACCAGGATGTTGTTGCCGGAGGCAAAGACCTCCTTGGATGGCAGGGGCTCCGGCGTCTGAGTGCGTCGCTTGCGTTTTTTCTCCTTGCGTGGCTTTTCCAGCGGTTGCTGCTTCTTCTTCTTTTTGCTCTTGTCCCGCTTGCGCTTCGACTTCTTGGGAGACAGGCCATCATCGTTGTCGTAGTGCCCACCGGCGCCCTTCGGCGATTCCAGGGGCGGCGTCCATGACGAGTTCTTGTCCTGGCAGCCGCCGTCGTGCAGGAAATCGCAGCGACCGGGCGATGGAGAAGGCGACCATTGACCAGTACCCATACCTCCCTTCTTTCGCTTTCTCTGCGGCGCCAAAAAGTCGTCGACGTCTTCAAAGGGATCGCGTTGCCGTGAAATGCGTCGCATCCTTGCGGCCGCCGTTGGACTTCCACTGCCCGCCCTCTTCTTGTTCTTCTTCTTTTTGTCCGACTTCTTTTTCTTTTTCTTCGGCACATCCTTGGGACTCTTGGAGCGGCTCCGGCTTCTGCTTCGACTCAGCCTAGGCGTGTAACGCGGGGAACCAAGATATAGCGGAGACCGATTAACGCCTCCTCCTCCTCCATTGATTCGATTCGGGGTGAGTGAAAGTGCTCCCCGAGAGTGCATAGACTCGGGACTACGGTCCCTCTCTGCAATGGGAGGGGGCGGCAGGGGCGAGGGCGAGCGGGCATAGCGTCTGCCCGGTGAGGATCTGCGAACACCGCCGCCTTGCTTGTGCGGGGAGGGTGTTGTACCCGGCGGTGGTGTCGGCGACATGCTGAAGCTGCGGAACCGCTTCGGAGAACCAGATCGGGAGCGCAGGGAACCACCCCTCGATCCACGCGAGGCACTGCGCGAGAGACTGCGCGAGCTGCGCCTGGGCGAACGGCTTCTGCCCGAGCGCGTGGCATCGCGACCATAACGATCCTTAGTGTGCGATTGGTGGTGCCTCGAGACCACATTTCGGACGTCGTAGCGAGGCATTTCCCTTCGCTTGGGACGCTGAAAGAACTGCTGGCCTTGGTGGTGCTGGTTGAAGTAGTGCTGGCCATGGTGCTGGTTCTGATGGTGGAAGTGCTGCTGGTTGTGGTGATGGTTCTGGTTTCCATAGTGCTGGAACGGCCTGTTGTGGAACTGCTGGTTGCGGTAATTAAAGCGCAGGCCTCCGCGACCTCGAATGAAGCCGCGCTGGTAATCGCGCCCACGGAAGGCCATCCTGTGTCGTCCAGGCGAGTGGGAGCGATCTCGGGATCGAGACCGGGACCGCGAACGCGAGTAAGACTTGGAGCGACTGCCACGACGACGCCGGTTTCGATTGCGGCTGGGCGAACGACTCCTGCTCCTGCTCCTGCTCCTGCTTCGGCTTCTGCTCTGGCTTTTACTCCTACTCCTGCTCTTCGTACGACTGCCGCTCTTGCTGCGCTTGCGGCTCTTGGAGCGACTTCTCGAGCCCGAACGGGAGTTACGTTCCGTCAGCGGCTTATCGCCTCGGTAGTTGCGATCCTTCTGCCGCTTACCCACCTTCTTGAACGACTCCTCCTTATTTCGCTTCGAACGCGCCTGCGACTTGTCCTTGCTGACGGATTCTCCTTGGCTGCCACTGCGGCTGCCACTCCGACTGCGACTGCGACTGCGACTCCGACGACGACTGCGGCTACGACTGCGCCGCTTCGATTGGTTTTCGTTGGTCAGGTCGTCTTCGGACACAATATCCGTGCCAATGGCCGGCGCCCGCTCCGTTTCCTCCTCGTCGTCAGATGCCTGCCTAGAGGAACGCGACTTTGGCCTGCTGGTGGCATCGTTCTTCTTAGCAGCCCCTGCCGCGTCCTCCTCGCCCTCTGCCAAAGTCTTCTCGTCCAAGCAGGGTGTGTAGGAGCGATCCTGTTCATGCTCACTGCCACTTTCCTTGCCATCTTTCTTCGGTGCTGACTTTTTGGCAGCTGCTGCTGGTTTGGAAGTAGCTGCGGCGTCCGCCTCCAACGCCTTTTCGAACTCCTTGGGCTTGTCAATGTCCAGCTCCTCCCAGTCGCTGTCGTCGTACAGCTCCAGTACACCCTTGGCCCGGTCTCGGTCTGCCGCCCGATCCTCCTTAGCCGGCGGACTGGGAGTGCTGCGCGTCTTAGTCTCCTCCTCTGCCTCCTCTGCCACCTCATCGACCTTCGCTGGCTGAGCAACTGCCACCTCTACCGCGGCGGAATTGCTGTCGTTTTGATCAGACAATTCGGACTCATCCATGGGCACACCATCGCTATTCGATTTGTCGTTTACGTCTGCTTCATCCAGTTCCTCCGTTGGATTCTCCGGCTCGTAAAGATCATCATTAACCTTCTCGGGCGCGGGTTCAGGCTGGGGTCCCAGTGGCAATGGTATGTCATTCTCCTCATCGTCATCGTCGTCGTCTAATTGTACTAAATCCTCGTTCATATCATCATCTTCCTGTGTCTCCTGTGGAGGGAAATAAACATAAGAATTAAAGGGAATGCTTAGAACTTGAGCCAAGGACACATTTTCCTTTCCACAAGGAAAGAAGGAACACTTATACAAGAGAGTTGTGCCTCATACCTTATCGGGCTCCTCAGCAGCCGGGCCGTACGGCACTCCCGCTGACATGGCCGACGCGTTGGCCACCGCCTGAGACGCCTGCGAGTAAATCGAAAAGTTGGGACAGTTGTCGGTGTCATCGTCCGCTCGCATCGTGTTTAGCTTGAAGAGCGGATTGTTCCACGAGAGGCTGGCGGGTGGCGTGGGCGGAGGTGGTACCGACAGCACTGGCGGCAGTCCCATAGCCGGTGCCACATGATGGTTGACGGAGGGAGGCGGACCAAAAAGCGGAGGTTGTCCGGGAAAGGTGTTCGTTACCGACGCTACCGGTGCCGGCGTGACTGGTGGCGCAGTTCCGCGGAAAGGTGAGCTGTTTGGCTGGCTGGCAGGTGGCATGTTCTGCTGGCGCTGCTGCTGCTGCTGCTGCTGTCGATTGGGGGTATTAAATCGCAGGTGGAAGGGTGTGAAGCTAGTTACATTTGTGTTGGCGTTTTGATTACTGAAACCACCAGCCTGTGGGTTATCCCCGCTGCCGCCGACGCCGCCGGTTGATTGGACTACGCCTCCAGCAGCGCTGGATCCTCCGCCACCACCCCTGAAGCTGTTATTTCCGCTGTAGCGATTGTTGTTGTAGTTATCGCCACCGCCCGCTCCGCCGCCTCTGCCGAAATTGGGTCCAGCTCCGCCGCGCTGGTACAGCGGCGCCTGGGTAACATGCTCCGCTGGCCTTGAGGAGGCCGCCGGTGCTGCTGCTGGCGCCACTCTTGGGGGGAGATTAAGACTGCCATCGGCTCGAATATGCACGTCGCTCAAGTTGCGCGAGGCGTCGTGCCAGCGATCCTGCAGCTCTAAGATCGAGGACAGAATGTCTCCAGCTGCTGCCGAAGCCGAGGCGGAAGAAGTGGCCGCCGTGCGAGCCTTGCCATTAAGCAATGCCTTCCGGATGCGCGGTGCTCCGACACTGGCGATGCGAACCGAGGTTTGCACTGCAGTGGAGCCGAGTCCGGCGGAAGATGCCGCACCATTGCAGTCCGGCTCGCTGTCCGAGAAGTACTCGAGGTCGTTTGCATTGCCAAACAGCGTGAAGCTGGCGGCGGTTCCCCCGCTGAGATGCGACCGGTGCACTCCGTCCGACTTGACGCCCATCTGCTCTGCCAGTCGCTTGCTTGCGGTAAGGCGGCGTCCTGGTCCCTGGTCACTGGAGGCGGTGGCGGCAGCTACACGACGTCGGCGCCGTCGCCGTCGACGGATCACCTTCCTGCTGGTCTTTAAGGCAAACTTCTCGTCAAAGTTGTTCAGATCGTACTCCACCACATAGGTGCGGTGGCGAGGTCTCCTCCGGCGGCGGCGTGGAGCGGCCCTTCGGGTCGTGCTGCTGGTGGTGGTGCGTCGGGTGGTTGTTGTAGTCGTAGTCGTCGTTGTGGTGGTGCGGGTTCTCGTGCGGGTCTGAGTGGAACCTTCCGCTGAGGCAGTGTCGGATCGAGTGCGTCGCAGGATAGCCGCCCGGATGCGCTCGTTCTGTCGAGTGCGCAGTATCCTTGGCGGTTGCTGAACTTCTCGCACCCGCAGGCGCGTCTCGGGCAGGCCCATGCCTCGAATATCCTCGTACAGCTGGCTCAAGTCGTCGGCCAACTCCAGCTGCTCGTCGGGGTCCTCGTCCTCGGAATCGATGCAATTATCGCAGTACCAGGAGCCGGCCGGAATCTCATGGAGCGGCGGGTCCAGGCAGTCCATGTGATAGCCTTGGTTACAGCTGTCGCACAGGAGCATCACGTCCTCGCGCTCCGGACTATCGCAGATCTCACAGTTGGTCACGTCCTCCTCCTCAAGTGCCGCCGCCGCGCCTTCCTCCACCTCGTCGTCCAACGCCAACTCGGTCTTCGACCTGCTCAAGTCGACCCTCACCTCCCTCACCACCTTGCGACTGGCGTAGGAATCCCTCACCACAATCCGGTCAAACGCGATTCGGTCGATTGGACAGGTTTGGACATTTCGTGACCAGGCATCGATGCAGGCGGCACAGAAAACATGCTCGCAGGTGGCCGGCGTGCCGATCTCCTGCTGCCGGAAGGTGAGCAGGCAGATGGGGCACTTCTCCAGCAGATCGTTGCTGCTGCTGTCGGAAGTGAAGCCGGGATCCGGCTCAGCCGCAGTGCGCTGAGGTCTACTACCCTTCTCCTTCTCCTGCTCCTCCTCATCCCCATCCTCGTCCTCGGTGGAGACTACCTTCTTCCGCCTTGTGGTGCGCTGATTGATCTGCAATGAAATAATTGGGACATGTCGGAAGGTTATTTCGCAACTAAATTAAATTCCAGACAAGTGAGCGAGCGTACCTCACTGCCGCTGGAGGAGCAGTCGCTCTGCGGTCCGTAGCGACTGCGCTGCTTGCGCGTGAACTTTCGAGGAGGCACTGCATCCGAGTCGGAACTCGATTCCACCTTCTCCTGGCGGCGAGTGCTGCGAAGTTGCCGCGCCGCCGCCGCCGCCGCCGCCGTTGAACAGGAGGGCCGCTGGTCGAGATCGGGATCCGAGGCAGTGTCGTCCGAATCGTTGAATTCGATCCGCATGATGATGCGCCGGTTCCGCTTGGGCCGTGCGGCCTGCTGCTGCTGATTCATGGAGGGGCCAGCGTTGGAATCGGAATCGAAATCGGATCCAGAATCACGGTCGGGCATGCTGATGCAACTGCGTATGTGTGTATCAAGCCGATATATTGATGTGTGTACACTGTCGGCGGGGCAGGCGCGTGTGTATTACATATATATTACATATAGGGAGTGCTGGTCTCTGCTGAATTTTCATCTAGTTATCCGCGCCCCGAAGCTTCTCTGCTCTGCTCTGCTCTGCTGTGCTGTGCTGTGCTGTGTGTCTGCTCTGCTACATTGCGATCTCGCCCAGCCAGAATGTAGTCCGTGCGTTCGCTTAGCTTCTTGCGCTTTGCTTTGCTTGTCTATAATTGCAGGCCGCTGGGTGCCGAGAGTGGCATCAATCGCAAATTTTTCGGCGCTCCGTTCGGCGTTCGCCCGGTATCCTGCTCTGTGGGCACACACCAAGCCAGGCAGATGCAGTGGGCAGTGGACGAGGGGCAGCAATTTTGTCGCCGCAACGTCTGTATTTTCAAATTGGTTTCAAACGCAAATTTTTCACACACAGTTTTGTTCACACACACACTCCAATTTCAGCCATTTTTTCAGCTAGAGATGGAACAGGCCGCTACGGAGGGCTAACGATAGTTTGCCGCTACTGCCGATATATGCCAGGAATGTGACCGTTCTTAACAAAATACTATTACCGGTATTTTTGGGATTAGCTTGCAGCTGTAACACGGCGGATATTGATTTTTCTTTTTGCGTCGTTGTTTTGCTTGTTTGGAAAATGCAACCCGAAAGTGCAATCGACATCCACCTGGAGGCAATGGAGGTGCTTATGCACCACATTCTCTACTCGCGGGGCGTTTATCCGGCTCAGATCTTCAAGAAGCGTCGTTTGTACAACACGCCGGTCTTGGTCTCCATTTTTCCGCCGCTCAACAAGTATTTGGCGTCCGTTTTGCGATCTGCCCGGGATTTACTTGCCCGCCAGGAACTGCTTTGCTTGGAGGTGATTCTTTACGAAAAGGACAATGAACCACTGGAGAGCTACCAGCTCCAGGTTGAGTCACTGGAGGATCCAGGTTCCAAGTCAGCTCCGCAGGATCCCAATTTGATGGAGTATGAGCAACAGCTGCGCTCGGCCATTTACAAGCTATCTGAGCGGGTGAAGCATCTCCCCAGGCTTTCGCACGGACGCTGTCTCTTCAAGGTCCATGTGCACACATTCCAGGATGCATTCGTCCGGCTGAGCCATGACTCTCAGTACCAAGAGTTCCCCTATCTCCAGATCGAGAATTTCGAGTCGCCGCAGGCGCCATCCCAAAAGATTTCCCTGCTTCCCTTGGCCAAGGTGGAAAATGTTGGCCTCAAAATGCAGGCATACATCTTTGGCTGAATTATACACATATGTACGTAGATCCTAAGTCAGTTAAATATAATTTGCATTTATAAGAGAATGGTTCCGTTGAAATAGCATACATCGATTAAGGTGATTCGCTTCTTCTGTTAAGGAATTGAATGACAATCTTTTGATGATTCTGTACACTGTTGACTAAGATACTCACTGTTAAGTTCCTAATTCAAAGATAAGCTACGTTTTTGTTTCCGCTTGAAGATTACCAAAGTTAGTTTAAATCTAAAATTTCACTTGTATATACATAAAAAAAACTACATTTAATTCGTTGCATTTGGATAGTTGTTTGCTAAACATATTTCGTTATTTATCAATTTAACAATAATTAAGTTTGGATGCTACTATTTCATAAGTACTAGTTTTCAAAACGATATTACTTCAACTTCACAGCTGCTTTGTATGATAAACATAAATATATATGCATGCATGAAATATACATATTCATAATCCAGATATTATATAATCCCAGATATGCGCAAACTGGATAAAATGCTTAAAATAAAGAGATGACTTCTGAAAAAGTTAATCAATTGCAGTTTTCCTTCTTCCGGCGAGTTAAAATGAGTAATAATTCTGGTCACAATTTTATTATTTTACTAGCTGAACCCGTGCGCGCTTCGCTGCGAAATAAGCTGATTTTTATTTATTATTTTTCAAAAACTACGACAAATTTTTTGTTTAAGATCATGCCTATAACCATCGGGGTTATAGTAAAAATTTTTACGTCATTGTCTGCGGTACTTACGAAGTTATGAGTGATCATTAAAACAGATTTTCACTTTTTTAGATATAGATAGAAATATGACTTTAATTTTATTATTGGGTGACTTTATATGTTGGATTTACAGAGCAAAGCATTAAAATTGTCCATATACTACGCTGCACCTTAAAAGTCTAAAATCTAGAGCAGTCCCTGGCGCTTCAGATCCTCAAATGTCTTCCGGTTCACCACGTTGCCCAGCGAGTCCTCGAATTCCTCCTCCTGATCAGCGATCCAGCGCTCGCTCTGCTTCTGCGACTTGAGCTTTTCCCACAGCGTTATCGCGTCTTCGATCTGGGTAACGTTGGCAAAGTGCGCGGTGTTGGGAATACCCAGGCAGCGCATGCCGTGCGCATGTCGCCACTCGGCAAAGTGTCGCTGGAAGGCTTTGGGACCCTTGTAAGTGAAATTGCCGCAGATCTCACAGTTGTAGCTGATGTTCAGCCCGTGCAGCTTGTACAGCCAATAGGGTATGGGTTTGCCGTCCCAGCCTAGTGGCAGATTCTTGGGATTGTAGGGCACATCATCGGCATCGGGGTCGTCGTCGTTGTCAGACTCGCTGGCCTCCACATCGCTGTCGTCCCGCTCTCCGCCAGTTCGCGCCTGCTTGCGCTGCACATTCTCCTTTGTGGCTGCCCGCTGCTCGGACAAAAGCTCGGCATACTTGTACAGTAAAGCCTCCAGTTGAGCAATCTCCTTGTGACGCTCGCCTTCCCGTGACTGCGCGCTGGCCGACTTGGCGCTGGGTTTCTTTGCCATCAGAGCGGGATCCAGAGTGCTCTTGCCCTTCGTCGAGAACAGCCGCTGGGCACGCTCCTCCAATGTGCCGCCACACTTCAGCCCCAAGGCCACCAGGGCGGACTTGAGACGATCCAGTCCCAGGGAGGCCAGCTCCTCCCAGCTGGAGAAGGCGGAGAGATCGAGGTGAGCGCCAGTGTTGGCCAGCGCAGACTCGGTCTCCTTGATTGACCAGCCGGGAAAGACGCCAAGGAGCCACTGTCTCTGGAAGTCAAGCTCTACCTTCAGCAGCTCCCCCTCCAAGTCCAGCAGCGGCTGGATTCGCAGGATGAAGTGGTGTAGGTAGTCGTTGAGGGTTTCCAAGTATTTCCGGTACTCGCGATTCTTGCGCTCGCGCGGTATGTCAAAAACGTGGTCGAAGGACATCAAGTAGGTGATGTAGTCCAGTTTTTCTACGGCCCGCAGGTTCAAGTAGAGTTCGTAACACTCGTTGAGGTCCAGATACCGGCCTCCGCCTTCCTCGTCGGTAAACTCCACTAGGGCGCTCATGTCATCCGGGTTGTTGTACACGCGAATCATCTCGTCGAACTCGACGGACAGCGGCACGCTCACCTCGGCGGGATGCGACTTGTAAAACTGCTTGATCTGCTTGAGGCGGGCATAGAACTCATTGAACTCATTGGGTCCCGAGAGCGCGGCGATCTCCGCCTTCCGCTCGTTGTCCTTGTCCTCATACAGGTCGCGCAACTGCGCTGTGGCGTTGTGGTGCAGCTCCATGAGGTACTTGAGCCGGTGCTCCGAGTGGATGCGCTCCTTCTCGCCCGGCTTCTTCGTGGCGTGCTCGTCCACCATCAGCTTTACCAGGCGTTCGCGCTCCTCATGGTAGCGCCGCTGCTGCTCCAGAAGCGTCTCCATGGCTCTCGATTGTGGGAGTGCCGCGGCGATGCAAATTTAATTGGATAATTGCCTTATTTTCACCGAAATCCAGATGAAAACAAAATTTTCTTTTATTTAGCGTGTGTACTAGAGCTATAAAAGCATCGATAGTACTATCGATAGTGGCTGGGCTGCGCGATACCTCGATTTTTTTTGTCCCCCATCGATGTATCGCGTTTATTTAACATCACTAGTTGCAGAAGAATCCTCTTACTCTTTTATAAATTGCATCAAGATTTGCTGCCTATGTGTGGCGCAAGATTCTGTAGCCATATTTTGCGTTCGTTCAACATTTTGAAATTTTCGGTTTTGCTATTACTTTCGTATTCACATTTACAGTGAATACCGTTGGGAAAAATGTCGTTCATTATTTTTCCCAATTTAATGGTAATAGCAGTTTTTAAACCAATATCTGTGATTTCAGTTTCTACTGGATCCTGATACAGATATGGACGCTCTATTGGGGCGTTTGAAAATAAATTTATTTTTTAATTATTTTCTTCTAACACTAATTGAGAAACGGTTGGATTTTCATTTCCAAACTGTTTCCTAATGTTCCAAAAATAGTCTTCAATCGGATTTTGATTGAAGCGGCTTAAGCTTACAAACATCCAAAAGTCCTTTTAGGCAAATAGCCTGCGATTTTGTACCCGTTACATTATTGGGTAAAATTGTTATTGTTTTCAAGTATTCTTGAAAACTGTTCAATTTTTGGTCAGCTTCTTCATTGAAGATGCCCTTGTTTAGCAAGGTAATACCTTCGTTCATTTTTTTTAAGAACGAGGCAGTATTATTGGCTTTTTTAGCATTTTCAAAATTACTTAATGTAATTCAATTGCTGTTGCCAACCTTTCCGAGAAAATGTCGAATGCCAAATTTGCATTCATCATGTGTTCCATTTTGCTTGGATTCACATGATCGTTGGTCAAATCTAGGACCATACGAACAATTCGTTTATCTTCCATTGCATAAAACTGTTTTACAACGTCCCAAGACACTATTTCAGTGCCAATTTGGAAATCATGCGTTATAAAATTATTACGTACACTTTTAAATAAATGTGTAATATCGTGAAGTACATGCGTACTGCATGTATTTCTGAAATCATCTCTGTTAGAGTGTGATTTCTCTAGTGCTTGAATGTTGCAGCTATTTTGATCGCATACAACACCTTGCACTATAAATCGCCAATTATTTTGCCTTGATTTACATTGCTAATGAATGCTGCGCCTACTAAAGCTGTGAAATCACAGTTTAGGCCACTGGCGATAAAGGCTAGCATTCCATTTGCTGGGTTACTGTACAAGTCTTTATCAGACTTGTTATCTCCCAGATCAATGAACCCAATGCTCTGTCAGTGGGATATAAATATTTGATTTCGCTTTTTATGCGCATTTCATCAAATATTAAAATGCAATTCCTGTCGGATGCATTTAATTTTTCAACCAAACTTTTTAGTTGGAAGAAATTCGGGCCCTTAAAGCCAGGCAAAATGTTTTTAATTGGCAATGGCGGTACATATACTGTACTCGTCGATGGTGGCTCTTCTGTGGCACATCCATGTGATGGGGGCTCTTTAATGGCACTTCCATCTTCTATGTCAATTGCATAATCAATGGCACTTTCATTTTTTAAGGCAATATTATCTCCACATTGTGGGTTGAATCTCTTAAATAAAACCTTATGCTTTTCGCATAAAAAATTTCACTTTGTGAAATGTATTGTTTTTTTAAAGATAAGGATTTACATAACAAAAATTTTGAAATTAAATCATCCTTAACTATTTTTATTTTTTGTTTCCCTTGGCATTTCTTAATGCAACATAGGGTATTTTTTACTTGCCAAGATGAAAATGAGTTGCCATGAGTTCATAACCCAAGTTTTCTGTGGGCACGCTGCTTGTTCGTAGCATTGTGCCCAAAATACATTCTGCCTTAAAATGTTTAAGGCTCTCCGGGCAATGGGGGCGCCTGCATGGCACTTAAGATGTTCCGATTTAAAGACCGGGATGTCTATAGTACGGTCCATTTTAGCAGGGTCCACCATCACATTGACTAGCAAAAAGAGGCGACGGCGCGCCACCTCTTCAACCGCGCCACCGCCGCTGAACCGCCGCCGCGCCACCACGTCCACGTCCACGTCCCGCTGCGACTCCTGCCGCGAAGGAAGCTCCATGCTATCTCTTGCTTTTGTTCTGAAAATAAATAAATAAACTAATAAATAAATAATATATAAATAAACAAGAAAGGAAGCTAACTTCGGCTTACCGAAGTTTATATACCCTTGCAGATTACAATTGAGCTATGTAATTAAAAACGAAATTCTAAGATAACTTTAAATGGCCTAATCTCAAATTTGATGAAAATATGTTGAGAAACAACCGAGTTATGATTTTTTCTATTATTTCCCTGATTGTTCCTATGGCAGCTATAGGATATAGTCGGCCGATCCTTATGAAATTTGGTATGGTATTATGTTGCCAACAATAGCATTCGTACAAAATCTGAATTCTCTAACTCTAAAAACACCGAAGTTATACCAATTCCGATCAATCAGTTATATGGCAGCTATAGGATATAGTCGGCCGATCCCGGCCGTTCCGACTTATATACTGCGTGCAAAGGAAAGAAGGGTGTGTGCAAAGTTTCAAGTCGATAGCTTTAAAACTGAGAGACTAGTTTGCGTAGAAACAGACAGACGGACAGACAGACGGACAGACTCAGGACTCAACTCAGGAGGTGATCCTGACCAAGAATATATATACTTTATAGGGTCGGAGATGTCTCCTTCACCGCGTTGCACACTTTTGACCAAAATTATAATACCCTCTGCAAGGGTATAAAAAGTGGAAATCAGAGATTAATTTCCCACATGAGATAACATCAAATTAATAAATTAATCAATTTTTGTAAACTTTATTTAATTTTTTATTCAAAAAAAAATCGAATTTTTAAGCTTAAAATAAAGTTTTTTACTTTCAATTTTTATAAAATATGAGAAAACATTACATTGAAATAACCGGACACTTATCTTTTAATGAATGCATTATAATTTTCTGATGATTCTGATGATTATAGCGACAGTTAGGATGCATACTGCAAGGGAAACTTTTCTGGAGGAGACTCGGCAGATTGTTAATAGCTCCCATACCTGTACATTATCTTTAGGAACCCCATTTTTTTAAATTTCCTTAAATGTTAATTTATTATATGGCGTTTAAATTTTTAAGCGATCTTCAGCCGTTTCGCTGCAATGAATTTTTAAAAAGCGGCCTGTTTTGCTGCAAATTAATATTACCCCGTTCACTCATATTCCAATGCATATTCCCAATTCGAAGTAAAAAACGGTGTAAAAACTGTTTTTATAAGACTCTGCGGTAGAAACTCTTTGTATAAGTAAAATAGATATCGAGACTTATAACTGAGATGCCGCGACCGCAGTATATCTATTTTCCCACTAGATCTAGCGTTTTTTAATCTCTTATTTCGTTGTTTTCAAAGAAAATCTGGCCTAATTTTTCCTTATATTAATTAAGAAAATAAAAATAATAATTCTCCGTTATAGCATGTTTTTTAGCATTAAGTTTTAGCTTATTTTTGGACAAAATCTAGCTTATACGAGAGGTCATAACCTGGCAACACTGATGCAGTCACCGTGAAGCGCCGACAATGCCATTCGCTGGGCGGGGCTACCAGATCGCCGAAAAGTTACTCCGACAAATACACATTTCTTGGCCTACCCCGGCAGGGTCACACTCTACCGAAAATCATATGATCGATTTGCAGTGAAAATTTTCAGACGTCGGGCAGAAGGCAAAGTAACTTATCGTTTTTCCACTTTCCTCGTGTTTTCCCACAGTTTCACTCCAAACTCGGCTCTGAATTTACTAGTTTTACTAAATTTGTAATCATTTGCAGGCACGGTTGTACGTGGATTTCTTCGGAACATTGAATTTCTTTCGGTTTTGTGCAAGTGAAAATAAGCAGTCAAGATGGCATTGAGCGATGCTGATGTACAGAAACAGGTAAATGGGAGTCTTATTGGGGGACATAAATGATGTGAACTTAAGGAGCAAATTGAAAGATTGAGAGGCTTGGAGTTTGTGACAACTAAAGATGGCGCAGTCATGGGATCCAGTCCGAGGAATGCCCACAAGTCATGTGAACTATTCGCTGCCGCCCATTCCGATTGGCTGCCAGACCCGGCTGATTGGGCTAAGTATTTTGATGAGTTGTCCTACAATTGCAAGAGATATATTGGTTGCAATGGCAATTGGGAAGATTCCAAAGATATTTGTACAAATACTTTGCGTAAAAAGTGAGTAAAAAATACGTGCTGGTCATGTGACACGGCCCCCGCACTATTGCAATAGGTTGGAGCGAGACGACTAGTGCGGTGCCCCCACACTCGCACTCTCTGTCACACGACCAGCAAGCCCCGTTACGTTATCAGCCGCGAAAACGTTAACGAAAATAAATAGTGGCTGAAGTTTTTAACTTTTATACCCAAAATAAATAATCATGTGACGATGTACCAAGTTGTACTAAGCAGGACCAACTAACATGAGACTTGTTCGTCCTGTTCGTTGCAGATCAAACACATGATGGCGTTCATTGAGCAGGAGGCCAATGAGAAAGCCGAAGAGATCGACGCCAAGGCCGAGGAGGAGTTCAACATCGAGAAGGGACGCCTCGTCCAGCAGCAGCGTCTCAAGATCATGGAGTACTACGAGAAGAAGGAGAAGCAGGTGGAGCTCCAGAAGAAGATCCAGTCCTCCAACATGCTCAACCAGGCTCGCCTGAAGGTGCGTTTTCCTTTGGACTTCGAAGCTGAAATCTTTGCTTATTTGGTACTTCAATAATGTAAAAACAGGTGCTGAAGGTGCGCGAGGACCATGTCAGCAGCGTGCTGGATGATGCTCGCAAGCGTCTCGGCGAGGTCACCAAGAACCAGTCCGAATACCAGACTGTGCTGACCAAGCTCATCGTCCAGGGACTGTTCCAGGTCATGGAGCCCAAGGTCATCTTGCGCTGCCGCGAGGTCGATGTCCCCCTGGTGCGTGACGTCCTGCCCAAAGCTGCTGAGTCCTACAAGGCCCAGATAAACCAGACCGTCGATCTGGTCATCGACGAGAAAGACTTCCTCTCTGCAGATACCTGCGGCGGTGTTGAGCTGCTGGCCCTCAACGGACGCATCAAGGTATGTTCCCATAGCATTTGCATCTGTGTGTTAAGCCTTGACCTTTACTTCTTTCCTTACAGGTCCCCAACACTCTGGAATCCAGATTAGAGCTGATTTCCCAGCAGCTGGTGCCCGAGATTCGTAACGCCCTGTTCGGCCGCAACGTCAATCGTAAATTCACCGACTAAATTGTTAAGTGCAACACACAAAATCCAACAGAGTAACCAGAAAGAAGAGAACCAGCCAGCATCAACACCCAATCAGCAGGAACAGTTCAAGTTATTACCAACCACCCACTAAATATTGAACCGAAAAGTAAACTCATTCTTTGGCAGAGTAGGCAACAGCAGCTAGGGTTATATTCGATTCAAAACACTCTGCCGTTCGTTGTCTCTGTAATATCTACTATCCACACAAAACTCATATATATGGTCCGATATATATATGGTGTATGCCAATACTTACTATATAGTTTAGAGGACACGATCCTGGGGAGCAGCATACAAAAGCATAATACGAGTTTGTTAAAGTTTGTTCGTTTTTTTTACAACTACTATACGCATATTTCTGAGCAGTAGGTCTCCAGGCATGTGCTTTTAATTGTATACATACACTTTAAAATTTGCATACATTCCTGTCCCAAGAATTTTGTTTTCTACTTTTTGCACCCCCTCCATTTTCGTTATCGTTTTTGTAAATTAATTTCTGTCGTCTGTAGTCTTTGTTGAACTTTTTACATATATATCTCTTTGTGTCGTTTGTGTTTGTAATTATCGTGTTGTGCAGCGTTTAGGAGGAGCAGGAGCATCGGCAGCGTAATAGT
The DNA here is from genome assembly GCA_008042515.1 of Drosophila truncata. NCBI lineage: Eukaryota > Metazoa > Arthropoda > Insecta > Diptera > Drosophilidae > Drosophila > Drosophila truncata. The sequence continues at coordinate 61,884 of VNJQ01007737.1, forward strand.
ACCCTTTCTTCGTGCCGCTGACAGTCTGTGCACGCGGCCATTCAGCATTGTTGCCCGCCGGAACACCGAAATGGACACCAGTATGTGCCCGATTTCGCTGCTTCGAGGGCAACGGACGTGTGTGCAGCTGACACCTGGCACCCAAATATCCCCGAAGATCATCATCAATGTCTGTTGTTGAGCGAGCGAAAACGAATACACGCACGCACCACACAAAAACCCATCATTCATACCCACAATCGCACCCACGACGTTGAAGTATTGCCAAGCGGCCGGCCCAAGTAGCTAAATTTGTTGACCTCAAGTTCAGCTTCCGTATAAATACTTTACACAAAATATTAAAAATGAAAAGAAAAAAAGAAAATGGAAATTAGTATGACTCAATTTATGGGGTGCCGAGAAACTGCCACCGCTTCCTGCCCTCCTTTGCTGCACCATCATAACCAGATCTAAAAGTACAGCTATTGATCCTTGTATCTGAATGTTCGCCAATGTTCATAGTGTATTCTTCAGGCTCATTTCTAACCAACGTTACCAAGTAATTGAAATTGTTCAAAAATATAATGAATAACTACAGATTTAGCAAGCAAATACAAAAATAGCATATGCGTTATTATATAACATCGAGTACTATATACATTACATGAAATACGAAATGCAAGAAAACTTACTTTTAAACAAAATTTATGTTGAATAAAAACAGTATTTCCAAAAACAAAAACAAAGCTGTCTCTTAATTTGACGTGAATGTTGCAGTTGAAAATAATTTTTATAATAATGTTTGAATGAGCATATTCGGAATAAAAGTAAGTAATATAGTAGAAACCTTTGAAACCTAGTTTGAATGAGCATATTCGGAATAAAAGTAAGTAATATAGTAGAAACCTGTTGATTGAGGTGGGTCAGAAAAGAAAACATGGCATGATATAAGTATATATATTCCGATGAATGTATATCTTTTGTAATACCCTTGCTGGGTATTATAGTTTCAGTCAGAAGTTTGCAACGTAGTGAAGGATACATCTCCGACCCTATAAAGTATATATATTCTTGATGAGCATCAACAGCCGAGTCGCTCTAGCCATTCCCGTCTGTCCGTCTGTCCGTTTCTACGCAAACTAGTCCCTCAGTTTTAAAGCTATCTGAATGAAACTTTGCAGTTAGTCTCCTATATACTCTCACTCGTACGTATATCGGAACGGGCCGGATCGGACGACTATATCCTATAGCTGCCATTGGAACGATCGGTAAAATTTTCGAACAAAAATTTATATCTTTGTCAGTTTTCAACACAATTCCACCAAATTTGATATTTGACCATTAATTATTATTTTAGAATTTCGATTTTAATTTCATGAAAATCGGACCACTATATCCTATAGCTGTCATAGGAACAATCAGGAAAATAATAAAAAAAATCCTAACTTCGCTGTTTCTCAACATATTTTCATCAAATTTGAGATTTTGTCACATATTATAATTTGAGAATCTTAGTTTTAATTTCATGAAAATCAGACGACTATATCCTATAGCTGCCATAAAAACAATCAGGGTAATAATAAAAAATTCATAGTTTCGCTATTTCTTAAAATATTTTAATCAAATTTGGGATTTGGCCACTTATTATTATTTCAGAATTTCGATTTTAACTTTATAGTTCAATTGCAATCTGCAAGGGTATATAAACTTCGGCGAGCCGAAGTTAGCTTCCTTTCTTGTTTTTAATTTATTATTAACGTTTTCAAATTTAGATTTGTGTATACTTCAAATTAATATTTATTAATAACCGATTTATAAAGTTTCCCTAAAAAATGTGATGTAGGTTTCTTTTTTTTAAGAATCATGACATTTTCATAGTTGTGAAATAGCAGTTAAATTTCTATAAAAATAATAATATTTTTAATTATTTAAAGTTGTTTCCACAATTTTATGTTGACGAATAACCAGTGATACGTACATATATTTTGAACTTATAATTTCTTTTTAAGATGTTTAAGCAAAGAAAGCAAAAAAAATTTAGAAACGCGTAGAAATCAGATGTATTCCCTTCGAATTTGATATCTGAGCCATAATTTAATTTGAAATGGGCCAATCCATATTTCATATTCATATATGTTAGCATACCTTTCATGTTTGTTTAATTATATGTACATACTTCTTTAAACAAAAAGCTTTTTGGACTATTGCAAAACGCCACGCGATAAATGAGTGATATGAATTAATGGAAAAAAGCTCAAGTCAGATCGCCTATTTCTATCGATAGTTGAAAACAATCCAGATGTCTTAAATCTGAAAAATAATCGACAAAAACCCCAACATCAAATAATGCAAAAATATTTTGTTTTGTTTGGTATTTCATTTAATGGTTGTATACATATATGTACTTCCATGTAATTTAAATTTCTTAATTTCATCGGCCTCGTTTAAATTTTGGTGCGATGAAATATTGATCTTTCAATTTTTTTCTCCGAAGTTAACTCGCCAACGTGCACATTTATCCAACCTGGCGGCACATATTTTTAGGATGAATATTACTTTTTTTTTGTTCTTGGTATATGCATATGTGGGATAAATTTTAAATAAATAATGCGAACATACAAACGGGGCCACAGCCCTTATTTTTAACATAAAGCGCCTTTGTTAATCTCTAGGTTTCCTACTTTAACTACAGGGTTCTCCGCACAATTGACTCCAATCTGGAAATTGTAGTCTTCCTGTACTTCTTCGTCTCCGATATTGTTGTTGGCCGTTTCCCTCATCTATGTTCATATGGGACAAACTGAGTGCAGATGCATGATATTTGCATTGGAAAACTAGGATATCGGGCATTGGAAAACGAACTTATAATTTCCAGCTTGACTGTTTTACTCTCTCCTTTATTATTGGAAATTTCTGAGTGGTATCTAGGTGGAGTTTCTCAAAATGACGCTGTTATTCAAAGAGATGGACTGTATAGGTATAGTTGTATAGATGCGTGTTCCATAAACGACAGATGGGGATGGATGGTGTAGGGGTCGGCTCCGTTTGTGTTGCTCTTTTCTTTTTATAACCATTTAACCAAGTTGTTATTCGCCGTTCTTTTGCTCGTCCTCAGATTCGGATTCTAGAAAGATACGATAAAGGAAAGGTCAGTGTTTTTCAATATCTATTAATTGTGATCCTACACTTCTGACGGTGTGGAACGTCTGTCCAAATGATTATTGGCCAAATGTAACTATGATTAGTTATATGGACACCCAATCACTCAAATGCTCTGGCACGATTCATTCCCTGGCAACTCCGAACGTTTCTAGAGGCGTTCAGAGCTTGTATTTGCCAGGAATGTGCAAAAAAGTCTAGTCTGTCTGAAGCGAAGCTTTTGTCCGAACGATTATTGGCCAAGAGTAACCATGGAAACGGGTTATATGGACACCCAATCATTCTTTTGCTCTGGCATACTGTACATGAACCCTTTAAAATGGCGCCCCATTTGATGGAAGCGCTTTAAAAGCTTGGTAAGAAGCATGCTGCTCAGAGGATCGATCTTATAGTGGTGCTCTGTCCAGGTTTTCATTGGCCTGCGATGCTCTGAAGTTTTAGGAGCAACGAGGCAAGCAAAAAACCCAAATGCTCTTGCAATTTTGTACAATGAAAGTGTCATCCGGGACAAGACCATTCTCAAAAATTGCACCCGTACATATAAGAAAAGTAAAGAAATTAACCAACCTTCTTCTGCCGATTGGAGCCATTCGACAAACTTGCGCATTTGTTCGAGGAAATGCATTTTTCCTTTGTTCGAGTGGCCGTCCTTGTACCAGCGCAAGATGATCTCCTCGGACAGGACCTCGGTCTTGTAGAACAACAGAATGATCTTCTGGAAGGCCTTCATAAAGTTCATGTTCTCGTAGCAGAACTCTTGAACCTTAAGAATCAAGGCCAACTCCGATCGGTCTGTTGAGGCGAAAGCCTGCAACAAGGTGCAGTACGTCTTCAAATGACGAACAGCCTGATCGGTAACCAGCTCCTCTTTCTTGTTCCATTCGCCCAATGACATGATGGTGGACCAAATCTGAAACATACCACAGAGGGAATTGCGATAAATAAGATTGTTTAAAATCCCTTAGATCGTTTTGACTTACAATAACAATTATTTCATGATCGGGAATGTTGTTGCGTTGCGAGAACTCCTTAATGTCAGCGGTTATCTCATTGTGGGCCTTCTCGTCGTTGATATCATCGATGAGGGCCTGCTGCAGCTCGCGTTTGGCCTCTTGGCTGGCCTGAGCTTTGTGCAGCTTAATGATCTCGTTGAGTTCCTTGTCAAGAAAAACTTGTTTAAAATATTCCTCAGTACGTTTATTTGGTGGGAAAAAGTCCATAAGTCTGGAAAGGAAACAATTACATAGTTGGTTATTATTTTATATTTACCAAAAGCGTAACGTTGTTCAATTTTATTTGAATTTTTTAAAATAGTATACGAAATTAAATCGGCACCCAAATGAAGCGAATGTCCATTTGCGAATTGGGTAAAACTCCGCTAAATTTTCTCTAGGAACATCAATTAAGGATGCACAACAGAGTGATTGAAGCATCTTCCTGAGAACATTCCAGATCTTTGCAAAATTGCAATTGATTGAGCCACTTACTTGCTTTCCAGTCCACCCTTCTTAAGCGCCTGTATCAGATATGCAATGCCCTTCTCTTGCTTGAACGTCTGGAACAGCTCTAGTAGAAACTCTAGTGCAATGCCATCCTTGATCAGGTGCTCGTTGTTTAGTACCAGCAAGACATTTGGCGGTACAGAGCCGTTAACTGTGGAGTCAGAGAAATATAATTAGAAATTGTAGGCGACAGAACAGCTCGATGACAAGATCCTGTTATTGATCGGGTCTTGTCCTTGGGCTCGTGGCTTTTGGATGTAGTTATTAGTCATCCAAGAGTCAGTATACCAAGAGTGGGTTCACTTTAGCCCCTCAGCTGCAAGTCGAACAACGAGTGTTCATCGAGACTCAACTAATCAATTAGCTGAATGGGCTGAGAGCAGGTGGCTTTCCTGCAGGCTTATAGTAGTACTCACCTAACCAGAGCGCAGTCATTCGCGCAAGCTTGATGCGTTCACTGGGAGTAAAGCCCTTTACGAATAATAGAACCTTTCCCATCTCCTCTTCGAACATTTTCTCAAGATACTTGTACCGCCTGATGAGCTTAACAAATACCTACAAATGGAGAAAAAAAAACAAATAAACTTGTTAATTACTTTCGATATACTTGATTTAATTGGCACCCCTAGGGAGCTAGTTGTTGTTGCAACATTAGAAATCTTTAGATTGCTGGCTTAAGATATTTCACAAAATAAAGACAAGTAAACGTAGCTTTTTATTTAGCATAAATTGACACCGATTACATTGTTGAGATTCTTAACCGGTTCTAATAATATGCACAATTCGTTTCAACGACCTTCCAGGTGAGCATTCGTATCAAGTTTGTAGTCAGTCGTGTTGACACATTAGAAATCTCCAGACTGTTAGTGTTTAGAACAAACCAAAGACAAGTAAAATGTGTCGTTTCATATTGCATTTTCTTGACACCGATTACATTTTTAAACTTTATAATCAGCTCTAATGAAATGCATAATTAACGAAGAAAAATAATCGAGTTTTTCTTGTTTCCTGAGCAAGAAACACTGAGATTTCATGACTTTTAGTAATACAAGTTTACATTTGAAAGTTTTGTGAGCATCTTTGTTAAAATTCCTATATGAATATAGTAAGTATATGGAATACAAACCTGCTCATGGTTGCGCATAGACTCCATGCTCTCGGGGGCATCGAAGATGCAGTAGTTTGTGCGCGGCTTTTCGCCATCCTGAGATATGGAACCGCCAGGCACTGAAAATGAAGACATAAAAGCGGGTTAAATGACAAGAAGAAAGACGGCATTTGAAGAAACTCACCTAAGAGACCTCCCGCAATCAATATATCAAAGAGAACTTCGCCGTAACGACGATAGTCGAGCTTGTTGCCCGCGCTGTCTAGATATTTAGAGATTTGTTCCAGGTCGCCTTCAGTTTTTTCGAGACCAGCAATGACCGCATCACGGAATCCCGTTGGGTCATATTTTTCTCTTTCATCTCTTTTTCTGGTCTTGATGCGTTGACCCGATAGCACTGGTCTTTCAGTTTTTTGACTCATACAATAAATTGCTGCAAAAGGGAGAGAAATTGATCAGAAATGTAGGTGCCTTCGGTGTATTGATGCCTTGTTGGTTTCAGTTTGTTGCTAATGGCTTTGACTCAATTGGCAAGGTCACTAGATCAATTACAAGGCAGATTTGTTACAAGCTCTTCTCGTTTCCAACTTTTTATTTTACTCTAGAGAGCGAGCGAGTCTAACCTAAAAATTCCCGTACATGTGCTTTCGGCACTCACACACACATATCGCCGCCTGGATGGAGAGCAGAGAGGGCACATTCACCCTCTCTCTCTCTAGCACACACAAGCACAGAAGCGCCTCATCTTTTTACAGTTTGATAATGACGAAAGAAGCGGGAATGAAAGGCGAAGCAAGAACCGCCCGCCCAAGAAATCGACAAAGAAACGCAGAATATAAAGTGAAATTTTTGACGTTGTTACTCTGGTAGGTAAACGAGGTCATTGTACATACACACACACAAACAGATGGCCTTTGTGCTAGCGTAGAGATATGTGTGTGGCTGGGGAAATTGACAAAAGCGGCGAAAACGCAAAAATGGAAAATACGTTGCCAAGTACAAATTCGATTAGCACTTAAACTTACACTTTCACTCAACGGAAATAAGTCTGGCCCTGTTCGCCGCTTCCGCGTGTCCTTGTTAATAATCGAAGGTGGACGCGCTGGTGTGATTCGAGTGAGTGTGTGCGTGCGTGTGCGCCTGTTGCTTTGACGAGAGCGAACTGCGGCCGAGTGTGAACGTGTTTAAAAATATGTAATTTAATTTAACCTCGCGCAGCGGTTACTAATACACGTGTGCCAACAGAACACACTCGAACACTGCGACAGATCAAGGCAAAAAGTCGTCGTTTTCTTCTTTTTGCTTGCTACGAGCTTTCGCACTGTAAAAATGACACGCACGCACACACTCACCCAACAACCGAAATACGGAGAGGGAGATGAAGCAGAATATTTTTTAACGGAATTTACGTTTTTGGCCTTAATATCAACGTTTAGAATTTTGCTCAAATAGAATTCAGACCAAGTCCAGAATTCTATTTTTAACAGCTATCACAATCGGTTACTAGGTATTTGTTGTTTGTGTCTGCGCGCACCACTTTGTTAAATGAAATTCAGCAAGCGAATGACACGAACGAGACGAAGTGAGACGAAGCGATAACGAAGACATGTGGTTCGGCGCCATTTTGAAGCGACACATTTTCAACGCTAGAAAAAGAGGAAGAGGGGAACGGAGAAAGGAAAACGGCAACCCAGAACGGGCGACGAAAGGGGGACCAAAGAGTGCATATTTCTGTTGCTTTTATTTAATAATGTACACGGGTACAGTCGAACAAAGGCCCGCTGCCACTAAACGTTTTATTGCGTGAACTTCTGGCCACCCGATGACTAACCTTGCCTTGCTACGCCCGCAGTTCGTACATAACCCCTTTTTTGTCGAAAAAATGCACTCGCGAAGGGCTCTGTCCTCTCTATCGAAATTTTACCTTTAACGGGTGGATATCGTTGCGCGCCTGCCCTATTTTACTTATTTCTACTAATGCAGATTTCTACTTACGATTAAAACAAAAAAATCTGTTTTGCTGCGAATAGACGAACTTTTCTGTAGCTCTTGCTTTTGGGCTGTGTTCAGTGTGATAGAGCTGGGACACTATCGATGGCACTATCGATGTATCGGATTTTTGCCTTTCTGAGCAACTATCGATAGTTTTTTTGACACTATCGATGGTGCTGGGCATTTTTTGCATAGCCTGACATTAGAACGAAACTTCGCGTTGGTTGCCGAATTTGCAGTTTCATTCAAATTCATACTGCAGAGAAACGGACAGACAGTAGTGATGCAAAAACATCAATACATCGCTGAATACATCGAATTTCTTTTTAATATGTAAAATTTCGATTAAATTAATCTAAATAGCAATAAAGTCATTGCTTTAAAAATATTAATATGAAATAAAAGTCGAAAACAAAGAAAAAATTCAATTAAAGGAACGTTAGCTTATTAGACGATAAAACAGCAGACGATATGAAGCAGAGCATATTTTGCAACGCAAAACAAAAGCATTCGGTAACTGCAGAAACTTATTCATTTTGTCACTAGGCCGATGCCAATTAGAAAAGTAGGAAAACTTGAAAACTTTGAAAAAATGTGCACACTTTCTAATATCTTTTTCTTAGTAATATACTAAATTTAGTGATATACTAAATTTATTTTGCTACAATATGCTAGACGAATAGTAAAATAAGCTATTTTTAAAGCTATAAACAAGATTCATAAGCTTTTCCATTTTTAAAAATGCTAGAACTAGCTTGTAATAAGCTAAGCTGGCAACGCTGTTGTTGACAAAATGATGGATGTTGTATTAAGCGATTTACCAGATATTAAAGCTCCTGACCTAACTTTTGAGGACTTGGTGAAGGTTCTGAAGACTCTCCGGCCGCTGCAGCGATACAGCTTCTGTGTGGAGGCTCAGAACGAAGGCGATGTGGACAAGGTAGGTGTGCGCAGATTTATAATCCTAATGTTAAAATCTATTTTTCAAATAAAAGCTATATTGGGGCTTCCTGAAGATGCTAAAGGGCAACCTGAGCCTGGAGGAAGTTGTCGCCCTCTACTCTGCATCAGTGGTTTTGTTGCTTCTGGCGGATGACAGCCGGGAACGACTGTGCAACCAACGACTGGAGCTTTTGAACAAGACCTTTAACTACTCGGACACCCTGAAGCCAACTATGATCCACTATGCCACAGTTGAAATGCTCAATAGCCTTAAAGTGGCGAATACCAACGAGGAATACTTTTTTGTCTACCTTCTGGATGCGATTCCACATATTCTTGTGGCTAGCGACACGGGAAAGATGATCTCCCTCGGCCTTCTTCGCGCCCTTATAGCTGTCTTGTCCGGGTCACCGCTAATCTTGTACATCTATCGCAGCGTTAGTATAATGGTATCAGTCAAGCAGCTGTTAATCTTTACTTATTCGGCAGCTGTGGGAGGCTTGGGAGATGGTGCCACAAATTAGCCAGAACGTGATACTCCTGGAATGGTCGCTACGCAAAACCTACGTCCTGCTTAAGGCGTTCTCGCTGCTTATGGCCGCCGCCGCTTTAAACTCTGGCAATCTCGAACTGAAACAGGCTGGTTACAGGGGATTTGAACTGCCCTGCAGCACGACGGAGATCTCAGATTGGTTCAAGAGCCTACGTGATAGGCTCGAGGAGAAGCACAAGGATTTGAAGTGCAAAGTGGGGCTACAGGTATGGGGATGGAGCTATGAAATCTATATGTATTTGTCGATATACATATATTCTACTTTCAGCTGGTGCGTTTCGTGGACCACAACATCCTTCCTTACCTCACTGAAATGGGGAACGAGTCTACCTCCGAAGCAGGAAACGAGGCGACTTCGGAGGCGGGAAATGACACCGCCACATAGGTTTTAGTGTGTAATATTTATTGGATTGTATTAGTAATATAGAATGATTAAGTTAGAAGTTAGAGATTCCGTCCATTTATTTGAACTTCTTGCCGCCCTTGCGCACAGCAGGTGCATCCACAGTGGCCACGGAGCCCGAGTAGTAGCTGTTGGAAATGCGGTTCAGGAAATAAAGGCCCACCAGGGAAAAGAGGATGCTGGTGGTGGCGCAAACCCGATGAACGATTCCAGCAGCGGCCACTGTCAGCGAGAGACAGAAGAGAATTTCGGGCACGAGCTTGGCCTGGAAGTCCTGGCCAAAGACTAGCATCTCCACGTTGGATACGCAGGTGAGGCTCAGAATGAAGAGCCAGGAGAAGAGGTATCCGCCCAGCAGAACCTTAAGCTGCGAGTCGCTAAACCAGTCTGCACAAAAGCGCAGTGTGGCGAAGATTACAAGGCTCAGGAGGCCCGAGATGATGGAGGACACCAGGGTGCTCTTGTTGCTCGACGAGGCGGCTGCAAGTAATCATGGTGGGTATGTTCAGATCGCTGGAAATTCCTTTCACTGCTTACACATAGTTTATTTTCTTTAAGCCGGCGTCTTCGTTGCACGTTAGGGATGTGACAAATATACTCGGTATATCGAGTTATAAAGATTTGAATGCTCTGAAATAGAAGAAGAAGCTATCTGGTCAGTCTGCAGCCAAAGAAATAATTGAGCTGGGAAATATCGATACATCGATAGTGCCATCGATAGTATCCCAGCTGTAAGCAATAACATTGCAGCACAATTATTTTTCTTATTATTTGTAAATAAAAGATTGCTGCAACATGGCCTCTCTTTTGATGGTGGCCACCAGGACATTGCGCACCGGCCTGCTGCAGACGCGCAACGTGGCTACCACATCGCCTAGCCTGATCAAAGAGAGTGAGTTGTGTGCCAGGCCGGCCAAGTCTGCTGTTTCATAACCTCTATTAAGAGGGGAAAACTTTATAAAACTAACTTAAAAACATCTTTTTGCTTCGCTTGCAGTTCAGGAAAAGCAGGAGAGTAATGTAAAGATCTTCGAGGGAGTCAACGTGGAGTCGCCACGCGCCGAATTAATGCTGAAATCCGCCTGCCAGAGCACCTTCTGCCCGGAGTGCACGCTGGGTCTGGACATCAAGCACACGGATGTGCTCATCCTGTCGCAGTACGTCCGCTCCGACGGCTGCATGCTGCCCAGAAGGATCACCGGTCTGTGCCACCGCCAGCAGAAGAAGATGGGCACCTTGGTGACGATGGCCCAGAAGGCGGGATTAATGCCGAACCTGGCTCCTGCGTGGAGCAAGAGGGATCCCAAGAAGCGTTTTGGCTGGCGCAAGTTCAACAAGTACTTCCTAGAGTCTACAATTAAATATTAACTAGGGTTAAATGGCAATAAATGTGTTAATGTTGGTTTATGATAAATGGAAGGACTTTCCGGTGCAGTGTTCAGCGAACGAGGCGGTAATGGACTCAGTTGAAGCCGCCAAAAAAAAGGCATTTTAGGTTCAAAATAATCTTAATTGTAAATTTAGTGATTTTTTTAAAATTTTTGAGCTCAATTGCTATCGATATTTTAGTATTTTATTTATCGCTAAAATTCGATGTTGCAAAATAGTTGGCTAGATCGACTTGGATATTAATGCTGATCAAGAATATATATAATTTATCACTACTTTGCAATCCTCTACTATAATTTAAAAATCGAATATGGAAAACAGTCGATAAGTTGTCAAACATCAATTTCCCCATGTTCCCAAGTTCACTTTAATATTTCACATCTCTAAGATATACTATTTATAAATTCTTTGTTCCCGCGACTTTTTAAAGCCCGAAGCTTCGTTTTCAAAATGAGTTTCCTGAGCCACAGCAGCACTGTCCACGTCGAGGTTCGCCTGAAGCACTCTGACCAGTGAGTACCGCCTGGTGTCGCAAAATGAAAGCTTTTCATTAATTCCACGTTTTTAGGCTTTTGGATGCGCTGCGTCCCATATTGGAGCCGGCTTTGAAAACTTATGTGCAGTCGGGCAGAAACATGCCGCTTAATGTCCCCCTTGTCCCGGCTCTCTCTGCTGAAGAGCGCCTGTTGGTGGATACTGTGCTCCTTGAGTGCGACAGTGAGAACGGACAGTGGATTGATACATCGTTCCAGAGCAAGTTCCGTTTCCATTTCTATATGCCTCATCCAATGGATATAAACTCCGGTGCCGGGCTGTTCGACGGAAGTGCCAGCGGCGATGGTGATGGTGTCGATAGCATCATAGCCGCCCATCACGTTCTGCTGCCGGCCACCCAGTTTGTGGGTCTTTGGGAGAATCTGATCTTCGAGAGCGGACTAAAGGAGAAGCTCCTTATGTTCGCCTTGTCCGCTCTGAGCTTCTCGCAGCATAGTGTGGACACGAATGTGATTGCCTGCAACCGCCTGATGCTGCTCCATGGCCCTCCGGGAACGGGAAAGACAAGCCTGTGCAAGGCGCTGGCCCAGAAGCTGGCAATTCGGGCACAGGGTAGCTATGCGTACACTCACTTGGTGGAGATCAACAGTCACAGCCTGTTCTCCAAGTGGTTCTCGGAGAGCGGCAAGCTTGTGGCTCGTCTGTTCTCGAAAATCGCAGAGTTGGTAGCGGACCGCAACAACCTGGTCTGTGTGCTTATTGACGAAGTGGAGTCGCTGGCATACGCAAGGAGTTCCATGTCTAGCAATGAGCCTAGGGATGCCATGCGTGTGGTGAATGCGGTCCTGACCCAGCTGGATGATATTAAGGCTTGCCCTAACGTGCTCATCCTGGCCACCTCCAACCTGGCGCAGAGCATAGATCTGGCCTTCCTGGATCGTGCTGATATCCGTCAGTATATAGGATATCCTGGCATGACGGCCATTCGATCTATTTACAAGACCATGTTGTCTGAGCTTATGTCGAAGGGCATCGTCCAGCGGGAGGATTTGGAGGAGGAGGACGCCGAGGAGGGATTGTTGACTAATTTGGCCGAAGTGAGCAGCGGTCTAAGTGGTCGCACCCTGCGTAAGCTGCCGCTCTTGGCCCATGCCCAGTACACGAGTAGCCAGCTTTACGAAGAGAATGAGAAGATCAGCCTGTCGGACTTTCTGGACGCTATGCGTTTGGCCTTGGATCAGCACTTGACTGAACAACGATTGCTCAAGTTGGAGTCCATGGAGCAACTCTGAGGCAACTTCATACTTACGAATTTCTATCATAAGTCCACACACTGAAAAGAAAATAAAAACACCTACAGCAGCACCCGCACCCACACCCACTTTATGTCCATCAAATGCGACTTTGTAAACTTCAATTTGCTGCTATGAAAAACAATCCGAGGCAGAGGACCAATCCTGTCCACATCCTGTTAGCTGCTTCGTTTCATTTGCACACGACACAGAGATTTTCCCATTTCTTTATCCGGTTTTTGATGTGAAAATCAAGCGTGAAATCTTGTTATTTGCTTGCAAGCTCCTACTTCGACTGCCCAGGCAGGCCCTCATCTCAAGCTTTCCACGGACGGATATCCCCTGCACCCATCACCCTTCCACATCGATATGCACAGGCATCGGACATTGGACCCTACGCAATCTCAGCACTTTTGCTTCGCCCACCCTTCACATACGAGTGCAGGAGCACTCTTGAGTCCGGCACATGACGAAGCCACTGGATGATGTCGCTGCAGGGTGGCACATGGGTTGGTGGCCAAGGACACCAAGTTATTGCAAGTGCAAGTGACGACTAATCAAATTCGGTTGACGATTTCATTCTGTATTGACGCTGCCTGTTGATCCACATCATCCATTGGGAATTTACCACTTACTGGCAGCATAAGCTTGGTCCAAGACATAAAAATCTACATAAAACAAACATACTGAGTGCTTCAAGTGCCTTTATATATTTTTCAGATTGCACAAACCTATTCTTTTGATTAATTAAAAAAATAATAGACATGTGTTTAGTGTTAAGATAAAATGGGGTATTGAATTTTGAGGTTAGAAGTCAATCAGTTTTTGAAAGTTAAAAACTCTTTAATTTGCAACATAATAAAACTAATTTTGTTTTGTATGTAATGTAATAAAATCAAAATATATTATAATCCCAACCACTGCGTGTGTGGGTGGTATGGCTGAATGGCTTTAATTAAGTCAGGAAAAATCTCCATTATTTGCTAGTAGATTTGCACAATGCTAGGTTTGGTGTTGGTGGGTCAAAAGGGAGGTGGCAATAAACCGGAAGACAGTAAAAATAGACGAAATAAGAGCCGGCATCGAATTATGTGAACGGATAGCTGCTGGGCTAATAAAATGTAGATGTGGGCCCCAGGATGGGTGAGTGCGATAAAACAGATTCCTGTTGATGAAAATGTGATGTGCTTGCTGTTCATGTGCGAATGCCACCCATTGTCCTCCAGCTGGCTGGAGCATATAAAATATACCGGGTTTATTAGCCACACGGCAACGGTGCCACATCCAGTACCTATAAGTGGGGCGCCGAGAAGGAACTTAAACAGCACCTTATTGTCATGCTTAGTTGATTTGGCTTCTGCATTGCACTTTAAGAGTGATAAAGCTTAACCAAAGACAATTTAAAAATAAAATTCGCAATCGATTGGTTGCCATAACAAAATAAACAAACTCTAAATTAATAAACCAAAACTTAAATTAAAAGAATCACTTCAACTACGCATGTTGCCAATAGTTGTTGTTGCCATTAGTATATAATCATATTCTTGAACTACATCATCATCGGCAAACGATCTAGCGATTTGCTTTCATTTTAAATTAAAGTGAGATCTAGATTAAAATTTCCTAATTTTTGGAATAATAACCATATTTTTATTGGTTTTAAGCAATGTTTCACAATATCGGTAAATTTAATAGGATCACAGAGGTACATATCTCAGGAAAAATATAATAATAGGAAAACTAATAAAAATTCATCATATTGAACTTTTTCATAATCTTAATTTCTAAAATACTCAAAAAAGGAAGCTATATAAGCTCTATGGGAATATAACAATTAAGAATAATACAATTCAAAGGGTAAATCTTGTTTTCAACTTGTGGAAGCCTGCAGAAAACATGAGTTTCCACCTCACCTAGCATTCGGTTGTTGATTCTCTTATGTATTCCTTTTTTTATTTTGCAGAGAGCGTTGTTTATTTCATACAGTCATGCGGTGCACAATTATTATTTGTTTGCTTACGTTTTATTTCGGCAGCAGCAGTAGCAACTACTGCGATTCCAGCTATCAATGGAATCCGGAGGCATCCTCCCCATCGTCCGTCTTGGGTGCCAGTCGGGTTTGTCTGTGCAAACAATTTTATATTTTCATACACAAAAAGAAGATTGAAAAATATGAATTTTTGTAAACATTAAACTAATTATTATTTCTTTTACTGTTAGGTATTAAATATATATTTAAATTAACAATTAAACAACGAACAATTAAATTAACAATTTTTATCTTTTGTCTTTGTAAATAATAAAATATCTGTAAATAATTTTGTATTTAATGTTTACTTTGACTTTATATAAAAATAGGTGGTAAAAACAATTTATATACTTAATTTACTGAATGACTTGTACACTGTTTGTCATAATTAGTTAAATTTATAAAGCTTACCTTTAATTTTTTCCTTGAAGCGAATGAATATATTTGCAAGATATATAGGGGAAATTCACCTATAAAATAGTAAAGCTTGTAACTGGATTCAAATTTATATGGGGATAGAACTTCCCGACAATGGGCTTTTGTTCTCTTTGCTGTTTTTGAAGAGTACGAGATACTTCCCACAGGCGAAAATCGCAATATAAATGTGCAATGTTATTCCGTCGTCCGTCGTAGCCCGAAATTTACCCGTATACTATATATATATATACATATGTATAGCCGCCATTGGAAGGCCCCGGTAAGTCCCTGCACCCTCCACAATCATTCAGTAGCACAGAGAATTGAACCATTGATGGTTACGTTTATTTATGTTTTCCTTGCTCGGTGTGTGTGAAGCCTGTAAGCAGCATTTGCAATTGCATTTCAGCAATATGGAAAATTTTGCTTCCCCCTACGAATTCCCATTGTTATCCAATGCGGCTGCTGCTGCCGATATTGTTGGAGCTGAGCTCCTGTTTTTGTTGCTGCGCAGGAATTGTTTCTTGTTTATTGTTTGGATTTGTAAGCCTACCGTTTTGCGGCGTTAAGAACTTTAAATTTCCATCAAAGCAACACTAAAAGCTTTAAAATTGGCCCAAGCATTTACTGAAATGGTTGAAAATTGGGCACAAGAGAAACATTTCCTATTTTCCGAGCTTATACTAAGGCATGCTGATAACTTGTTATTGGTTAAAGCCTGTACTTAATATTTCATTGGAATTTAAGAATTCATATTTGCAAGGCAATTACTTTTCGTCCATATTTACTTAAAATACTTACACGGGAGCTTGAAATTGAATTTTCTTAGTTAATTTTATAGTTAATTAAACAGAAACAAGTTTTCACTTACTTTTCAGGCGGATAAACGATTAGAAATCTAATTACAAAGCAGAAATTAGATTATTTTTGTTATTTTCCATTCCACATTCCGAGTGAAGATTTTTCAAATTTGTTTATTTCAGTATAATAATTAAAATTATAAACATCTTTTTAACAGAACACCTATTTATGGAAAATTACGTATACGTAACATTAAGAATTATTTCATATTTATGTCTTAATATTATTTCAACTGTAAAACTTCAAATAAACAAATTCGTTTTTAGAACTTTTAAATCTACAAATTTAAAGTTGCCTAATTTAAATTAGACTTATGATTAGAGTCAAAGGAATATTTTCACTTCTTGGTGCGTGTGTATTGGAAACAGAAGTTTTGCTATATTTATTCCATTTTCTTTTTTTAGTTCTTTTGTACAAATTAAAAACTTATATTTTATTTAAAAATGCAATAGGAAAACACTACAATTGTATATAATATATTTAAATTTAAACTTCATTTTCAATTATTCCCACGAAAACTTGAGACTTATTTAAACGCTATAGATTAGCTTTCGCAGATTTTTGAAATTGTTTTCGTTGGCCATTATTATTTTAAACTGCCGAAGCTCGATGCAATTTAATTTAAATTGCTGCGGTGGATGCCGAAAGCCAGGCCGGCGAGGATATCCAATATCTCCCCCGGCTCTGGCAGCCTTTTGCAAAAATATTCGGCGGTCTAGGAAGCTTGAAATTGTTTAGTTATTGAAAAAGGGTCGTTAATTATGTATTTTTGGCCAAGAATTTCAGTTTGGCAATCTGCGACCAAAATAAATAAGGAAATATGGTGAAGCTGCCCGCAGCAGCCGCACAACATAATATCCCAAAAAAGGATAACAACAAGTCTTAAATTTAATTTCCACAGCCACCGACGCGCGCGCCTTCAATATTTTGAAAGTTAACTCTGGCATGGAAAGTTTGAGCAGCGGGAAAATCTGATACGATGCCAGGGAATCGCAAAATGGATTGTCAACAGACTCGACTCCCTTCTGACTCACAACAAGTACATAACTTTGGTATTAGATGCTCCGATCTCCTCGTTTCGAGTCATGACAACCTTCGTCAACTGAACTAAGTCAACGCCAGCAAAATGCACTACAAGGAGCCAACATACACTCACAAAATGTGTGTTCTAAATTGGATACAATTTAACTTAATTTAAGCTTAATTTTTTTAAATAAAATAAATATTATATATTTCTGTAAAAATGTTGGCTTAAATGAACATAACTCTTTGTATTTACTAAAGTATTGGAAATATGTACTATATGTATACGTTTTTTGGTTGTGAGTTTATGAAATGATTAATTAGTAAATTATTAATAATATAATTATTAATTATTGAATTTTGTTATTTAGATATAGAAAAAACCAAACTATAAGTTATTTTACTCCAAAGTATCGATTAACTCTAATTGAAGTTGAGTTGACCTACGTTCGATTTATTCAGTTTAAGAAGCTATATATTTTTTTTTAATTTTTTAGCTATATTTATTAATTATGTTTTAGATCTTTAGTATTTAATTTTCCAATTTAAATTTTTAAGTTCTATAGACAGCATTTCGTTGTTAAATTCCGGAACCATTAGCATTAGGAATATTCTTAAAGGAAACGTTTTTCTAAATTGACGGATAAAGTTAAATCTAATTTTGAATAGAGAATAAATATGGTGCCAAAGGTGAGTTTAAAAAAACTGTTCCATGTTCCCAGATCTGAAATTTAAAGTTTTATTTCAAGTTGGAAATGGTTCGCGGAAATCGAATTTGGAACCGTTCTAATTCGCGTGCGCATATGTACGGCTGCACTTGTGTGTGTGTTATTTATGCTTAGAACGTGACTGGAAATATGAAATGCAGCAAATGTGTTTACTTAAATGAAGTGAGTGAAAATTGACAAATACACTCACACACGCTCTCAAACACACCCACCCACAGCCGACAAAGAGGCAGGGAGGTGGGTGCGAGTAAAGTGCAGTGCACGGAGGGCGGCTGGAAAAGAAGGCGTGGCCGGGTCACATCCGACTAGCGAGCTTAGGAGCACACATGAGAAATACGCCAAAAATGGCAATGACGCTAATCCCTTGGCCGACACAACGCGCACACACGCATGCACAATTACAGTAGAGCCTCGTAGGTAAATTACAATTCTTATTAAATGTTAGGAAGCATTTGTTATACAATTTAAAATTACAGAGCTAAATTAAATGATTATTTTATTTTTTTTTTTAAACTTACCAAATTGTATAATGTGCACTAACAATTATAGGATTTCATAAAGATCTTAAATAATATAAATAATATTATTTTAAATATTTACTTTAGATTCAATATCCATTTTATATCGAAATCTAACACAGTATTCTTTATCTATTTTCATTTCTAAATTTGTTTGTAAGTTAGTAATCTTTTTTCATTTAATTTAATAATAATCAATTCGGTAATAGTATTTTTACTTTAATTTTTTTGTGAAATTTAGAAATTTAAGTTCAGAAACTTAAAATAGAAATAAATATTAGGATCTTAAAATTCTTAACAGGATGTCGAGGTTTATTGGTAGTTAAAATGTAAGTTTTGATATTTTCTGTTTTATGAAATTGAAGAATTCTCTATAATAAATATTTAATATAATTTTCCTTAAAAAATTAACAATTTAAAGATACAAAATCGAAGAGTTTCCACTGTATCTCACATTCCAACCAACACACACACTGTGCGGAAATATGTCAAATTCAATAACAGCCAAAGTGACGTGCTTCCCTATCTCCACCCCGGGAAACCCCACGTCCAGGCATCATCCGAGGCAGAAGAAGGAGCAGCAGCTACTGTGGCGCCAAAGTCTGGACAATGGCAGCCAACTCCCTTCCCAGTTTAGTCCGCCTGCTGCCCGGCAGCATCCATCGCCATCCATCCCAATGGCCTTATAAAAATGTACGATTTTTCTTCATTTGATGAAACGAAATACAATTTCTCAACGAGTAGCAGCGACGCAACGCAACGCAAAAAAAGTTGGTTGCAATTGCAATTTTCTTGCCAAATCAGCGCACGCTGCTTGCTATATTGACATTTTTAAAAGCCAATATTTCTCCAACTTCCAGACCCATTTTCCTCCGCACACACACACACACACAATAAAGTACGCAAAAACTTGGGTATACGAATTAATTTATTTGACTCCTGCAATGTACATTGTACATATAAATATAAATTGAATGAGCACCAAGCAAGCGAGCAAACAAGCAAATAAACTTCATGGGCCACTATTTCAGTCGAATAGTTAAGCAATCAAAAGGCTAACAATGCAGGGAAGGTATAAACAAAATAAAGTATGCTTTTAAAGTAACAATTTATTCATCATTTAGTATCTCTAGTTAGAGTTAGAGAAGTAAACTTTCCTTAAAATTACTCAGTTAAAATGGCTTGAAGGATACAGTATTATGTTCGGCTTAAAAAATGAAGTATAGACCACCTGTTCTGCCTTCTAATTAGCCACAGATGCAAGGTGGCAAAGTCTTTTTACTTTTGCTCTCACCGTCATTTGTGTCGCTGCAATTACATTGATTAATAGCGGTTTGGCACCCACTAAGAATGCCTGTGGTTTGCCCCTCTCCTTCCTTAGAGGAAAGGTTGAATGAGGAACCAGTAAACTGGGAATGACAGTCCCAATGAAACTTTTTTAGTCGCACACAAGTTTGAGCAAGAGAAAACTGCAAACGCAAATGAAATTAGTCGAAACTATTTTGGGCTTTTCCGCGGCAATGAGCAGGCGACTGGGCGGAGGCCACACCATGCCGATTTCCATAGGCTTCGCAGGCAAATCCCCATCCGCATTCACATCCGCATCCGATTTTACATTCAAACTGGCCAGGGCCAAGTCAAGTTCGTGACGCGCGTTATTTCTAATTAGATTAGGGAGTGCCCAAAAGACCACGCCCCAAAGTCTACACAGAAGAAAAGAATATGTCCAAAATTTTCTAAAATATTTAGTAATACAAGCGGAAAAGCATTAATTGTGTTCTTTGTAAAGTAATAATTAGTTAAAGAAACATCCTTTGAACTCAATATATATTTTTTTTTTACTTATCTTGCTCTCAATTTTTCTCTCAGCTTGAGAAACCCCTCAACCCTCGAAATGAAACCGATTTGATTGCCGACTTCTTTTCCTTGCTCGTTTTTCAGTAATTTTAATTGAAAAAATTCTTCAATTTTGCCATCCATCTGACTGGCAGGTTCGGCCTCGGTCCGTGTTCTCATCTCTCATCCGACAGCCGTAGAAATGTAATTAGCCCCGCCTCCTCCAAGCCACCGTCTGTTGTCTGTTTGTGTCAACTTTGCAATTAAATATTCATAAAAAATGCAATTTGCCAGCCACTTTGCAGTGCGATAGATATTTTGCAATTACTTTTAAGTGCCTGCATAAGGTCAGGCGCCATGCCTAAATGGGCATTATTCGATTGATTGGCCACAGGGCTGGAGGAGTCTCTAGGGAAATTGAATTGCTTTTAGGTAAAAGGTAAGACTTAATCATTCTTTATTGCTTGAAAATAATAATTTTCTTCGGCAGTACTTTTACCTTTCAAATTAAGTAATGGAGCTTATTTTTTAATTTTTCACTTGTGTAATTTTTTAACTTAATTATACAACTCTAATTTATCTAAGTCTTATACTTATAATGTAAAATTAATTCTTAGTTAGTATAAAACATAACCACCTGTCTTTAAATACCATATTTTTTTTTTTTTAATACTGAAGCCGGAGAAAAACAGTGAGTGTCTAAAAGGGAATCTAACTAACGTTTTTTTAGGGTCTTCTTTAAATAAAATACTTTCTTAGTAAATAAAATCCCTACTGAATGTTCACTAAGGTCTCCTTTTAGAATAACTTTTATTAACTAAAAGCAAACTTACTCTCTTCAGCATCCCTGACTTCAGGTTAGTAAGTTTATGCACAGTTCGGATTGGGAAATCTTTAATTAAATTGACCACTTGGAGGAAAGGGTTGGGTGAGTGTCAGGTGAGTTGCTGGAAGAGAAGGGTTCGCTAATTTCGACAACGCCAGTGCCATCGCCATTGCCTGTGCTTCGTCTAACATTCAACGCGTGCTCATTGTGCAAACGAATTGGCGGTAATTAATCATTGGTCCTGCGGTTAGTTGACCGCTCTTCGATTTGTTCCGTGACCTGCCACTACTTTAATTAAAAAGCACAACGCTTTGCGGCAATTGGCGTAAGTTATTGGCCGGCGATGATTTGCTTCTTTTGTCCCCCACATTGTCACTGGCACATGCTTCTAACGTTGGATTGTGGCCGCAATCACAGGAGGCGACGCGACTCGACGTCTACTTCACGTACATGGTGCGCAGGAGTGCGAAGAATTTGTAGGAAAGTTGTAGCAGCTAAGGGAGAAAAATGACATTGAATTAATGTGTGAGACACTCAGTGAGTATTTTTATTCAGCTTACATCCGACACGGTGACCTGCGACACATTCAAGAAAATTGTGGCCTTGAGGCGACTGGGCTGCTGGGCCCTCTTCACAATCAGGATTAGCATTTTGCGGTAACGCAAATCAGCGTGGAACCAATCGTGATTGTACACAGCCTGGCCAATGTGCTCGCTCTGAGTTTAAATTATAAATTTTAATTTTATTTAGATTTAATTTAACTCACTTATTTGTAAGCTAGGATACTCACCGCATCGAGCAACCGCTGGGCATAGGTGGTGATCATAAAGACCTGGACCATGGCGCAGAAGAGAAAAAGGACGAGCATTACCAGGTTGTCGATCTTGCCACCGATGGTCATCTGAAAACCCACGAAACAGATGATAAACGAGGACGAGACAAAGTTACAGAGCAGTGACACCCCAAAAATCCCGTTGATATCCTGACAAAGAAGCAGCAGTCTCTGGTGGTAGGCCACCACCGCCTGCAGGAACTTGAGATCCTGCTGGGGTGTGGTAAGCCCTGCCACGTGGTTCTCAATATGGCCAGCCAGTCGGGTGAAATGCATCACCAGCAGGGTGACCAGGGCGCACATCAACATATCGGCTGCCAGTTGACCGGAAAGGCAGGCCTGTCCGGCAAAGTTCTGCGACACGTACATGAAATAGTAGCTGGATCCGGTGCTCCAGTCCCAGGGCACCCAGCAGTAGTAGGGCAGCATTCGCTGGAACTGACGAATGCCCAACCAGAAGTCACAGACCAGGTAGTAGACCGCCCAGTAGAGGTTGTAGGTCCAGATTAGCACCAGGTGCATGCCAAAGTAGAAGACGCTATAGCGTTTGTAGCCGCCCAAGTGAACCGGCACTTCGTAGGGCTTCTGCTGTTCGGTGGTCTGTGGGTGCAGGTTATCCATTTCGCGCACCACATGGGTGAGCTGAGTCCTCTGGCGCCAGATGTGCCAGATCTTGAGGTCGCCAACCACCACAAACCCAATGAACGACAGATTCATGGTGGCCTCCAGGAAATTGCTGCCCCTGCTGATCGCCAGGAAAACGTAGATCAGCTCTGTTACGAGCACGGCATTCAGGTTGATCATCTGGGCGATGAATAACCAGTGCAGCAGCAGCTCCTTTCTCTTGCCGCTATCCTTGCGATCGTAGGCCAGCATTCCGATCGACAAATAAAACACATTGGCGTACTTCAGGAATCCTTCGAGAGGAATAGGTTTCTGCTTCTCCTTTGAGGCCTGCGTCTTCTTCTCTGCTGACATTTTGTTTTGTCTACTCTTCCGCTTCGCTGGCCCTATATATATTCCCCAAATTAATAGTACACCCGCGACCTGGCCGCTGTCAATGATTTAATAATTTACTATTGCCACACACACTCGGCAATTGGCACGCCTCCTTGATTACCATCTACACGGCGAGCATCTCTCAATTAGGGCGTTGTGAACCCGTACAGTTGGCCGGACTGGGGGCGTGGTTAATTGCGCCTAAGTTGAAATCGATGACTCCCCCAATTAAGTGGCTCCACTTGCTCACAAATGTCAGCGATTAGTTCGACCCCCCATGAGCATTCGAGTGGAGCACAGCCGTTCATCATGTCAGTGTTAATTCTAAAGTCATACGAAATAGCTTCTGTATGAAGGAGTTTATAGAATAATAGGCAAGTCTATATTTAAAAAGAGAATAAAATTAAAATTATGTATATAATAAAAGTGTTGAAGAACTAAGAAAAAATGTTACAAAAGTTATGAAATTTATTTATAGGAAATCATATTTATCAGCGTCTGAATGTCTGTCTAAATTATTATTGTTCAATTTTAAATAAAATAATTAATTGTGGTAAATCTCTCTCTTTTTTAAGATCTAAAAACTAAAAAGGCTGCACAATATCTCCTTGGAATAAATGTTTATTAAATGTAAACGCCTAAAATTACTTTTTCGGTGTAATTGTTCAATTAAAATATTTATATTTATTTTGAATGCATCTTAGCTTTAATAAAATTTAACACAATGTATTTTTAGCCTAGTTTCCATTTGATTTAAAGAAGTTGATAGCATTTATGTTTTATCCTTTGTAGCCCTAACTTTTTGTTTCGTTTCCCTTGTTTTTCAAGCTCCGACCCATTTTCTATGTGTTTGTCTTGGTGACATCATGTCTTGGTTTTTGCCTATTTCCTGTTTACTCACATCGAAATGGCCAAGTTTCCCATTTCCCCCTGCAAATGCATTGAGATTCCCATTTCTTCTGCGGAACTGACACCCAGTTTATGTCCTGGATCAACTGCTTTGCAGCCTCCTCTGCTCTGCTCTGCTCTCCTCTTCCCTGGTTGTTTATTCGCTCGTTTGTTTTTTGCTGGCTAAACTTGGTATGTTGCAATTAAATCCTATTCAAGGGGCTGCAGGGATGACAGTCGAGATGATGGTTTATTCGATATGAGGCAACGCCCCGCTGCTGAATCGGAATCTGCCTCTGACTGAATAACTGACCTCATTTGCGTATCGCATTCCTAATGAAATTTACATGACTATTCCGCCGCAGCAATACTAATGAAGAGCCTTGTTGTAGTCCTTGTGCACGAATATGCACATACCTTCATATGTGCATGCACATAAAGCCAGATGAGATTTATTCTCGAATGCAATTAGCATTTTAAATTTATCTCACGCGGCGCACAATTTTTCACTCCTTAATGGCATTTGTAATGTTAAACCAAAATTAATTTAATAAATTGTTGCCGCCACCCAGCTCGCCTGTCAGCGGTATGTAATGTTAATGCATTTCTATTTGCCACTTAAACTTTTTTGTGCGTACGCTTTTTTGTTGGAAATATTAAACCATCTATATCTAGAAAATTGGGATTGGAAAATAAGCATTAAATGTGGAATAGAAAAAAGTGTTATTGATTTTAATTGTTCGTATTATTTAGCAACTCTTGACATTTATTTGGCTTTATCGTTAAATATGTTTCTACATTTTTAAATAAATGGAAATACAGGCATTTGTAATGTGACTATTCTAAGGCTTAACCACATGTCCCTGGAAGTATATATTCTTCTCATCGCGTATTACAAAGGCAAATGGATGATCGGCTATGAAGTTCATCCGCAAGGCATAAGACCTACCACTGCGGGCTTTCGCCTCAAAAGCTAAAACGTTCCATAGATTAATATTTGTTTTTTTTTTTTTTAACTAAGTATGTAGAGACAGTTTACCATTCGAGGCCGCAGCCTCAGCGCCAAACTCATCGACTTCTATAAAGGATTTATGCGTAACTTCATCGAGTTGAGCTCCTGCCTCGTCCTTTGCAAGCAGGCCTCCCAAATTGCACTTGGATGTAAATAGTTCTAGTATGCCAAGCTGCCAAAAAAAACTTATTATTATTATTATACCTTACAAGATTTTCATCTGAGCATACAAACCTTTCTTAGAGGTTGAACAAGGCTCTTCCTGAACTCAATTTTGAATTTCGGTAACTTAACAGTAACTCCAGTCATCTTCAGGGGAGTTGAGAATCCTGTAATCTTTTCCTCTAATGCGCTGAGCCCATCCAAAGCATAAGGAAGAAAAATAACCATATATAGGGTAGATCGTTTAAAAGGAAGCTCCAGTACTTTGGCTTGCAACTCTGGCAGGTCGGCAGCCATAAAGCCCTCATATCGGGACATCATCGGAACAGAGATACTGCTTTCACTGCTCAAGTGAAATTCCTCGTTTTTGGTATTCCCCTCAAAGAATTTATGCTTCCAGCGACCCTTAAAGTAGAGGGCATTCACCAGAATAGTATTTGTGTTGGGTGTCAAGCTTTCGGGAGATACAATATCCTTTATCCTTCCGCTCGTCTGCTCTAGAATCCACTGGTTTATACTTTCGGCAGTTCTTTCTCCTCCGCTGGCTAGATCAATCGACTGCGTGTCTCCCCTAAAGGACTCCTGCAGTGTCTGATTGAATTCTGGTTTTAGGGAATATTTATCATTCACATAGATACTGTTTGCCAGCTTGAGAAAGGTGGCATTTTCCTGCTCGGGAAGGTTGTTGACCAGCGCCCTGTAGTTCCTCGCTACCTCCTGCTTGTCCTCGGAGAGTTCTAGAGCTTTCCCTAATTCCTTAGCAGTCCTACCAGCAGCTCCCATGTAGACCAAGCCAAGAGCGATTTCAATGGAAAAGGGAGACAAAATCAGATTCTGCTGACCATGTTCTTTGGCGATCTGTTCGTAAAGCCTCCATGAGGCTTCGGTGGTTACTAGAAGAGCCCATAGAATAAGGCCTAGGAGCATATTGGAGACGTGAATAAAAATTGATCTGCTGACACAAGTACTTCATCTGGCTGCTCTTAAAAAGACTGAACCGAAAGCGAATAGAATTTTACTGGAAAAGCTTTTAAATACATATACGAGATCAGATGATGAGAAAAAAACCATTTAAATTTGCATTTTAAATTTCCTCTCAACATCGCACTGTAGTCTCTTTTACGACTTATTTTCTTTTAATTCAATTAAGTGAGCTACACACGAATGACTTAACTCTGGTGAGCTGGATTTTATTCTATATCTTAGTACGTTCACTGAATATATAATGTTACAGTAAACAGTATAAGTTTTGCCGAATAAATCTTGACTGAAACAGTCTTATTCTTAAAGTTATTTATTAGTTTTTAGTTTAAAGATCAGTGTTATGAAGATAATTCTTATAGTTTTTAGAGCTAATTGTTTTAATAGTTATATTCAATCTGCATTTATTTGAATTGAAATTAATTAAAATAATATCCATTTCGTAATTATAAGCTGCATTTCTTGTTGGAGGATTGTTTGTTTAATTTGCGAGGCGAAAATGCTTTCGCTTTTTTCGGCAACCCCTTTGCCAGCTAATACTTATGCAGATTAATCTGCATACATATGGCATATAGCATATGCATGCCCCAGCGCCTCGTGGCTGTGGGGCAAGGTCCTTGGGTTTCCGTTTTGCATTTCGGGGCCGACCCCATTAGACGGGTTTATCTATGGCGAGAGCCAGAGACAAAAAAGGGGGTCGTTGCGCCAATTTCCCTGTCCTCTTCCTGCTGCCCCCAAAGCCCAGTAAACAAAGCAATTATGTGTGAGTGTGTGTGTGTACCTGCAACGCATAGGATGTACACAATCGCGGTCAAATTAATAGAAAGTTTATGTTTTTTTTAATTTGTTAAAGAACAGTGCTCTTTAAAAATACTTTTGTAAAAGTGAATAAAGTTGTTAAAAAAATTGGTAAAAATAATGAACTGACATTGACAATCTCTTTTTGTAAATGTTAATAAGGTTTGGTTTCGAAATTTTAAAAAATTTTACAGAAATTATGCATTTTTAGAATAGATATAACCTTTTAAATAATGGTATCTCCCTTTCACCTAGGTGGCAACCCTAAACAAAACTTGATCGGAACAGGTAGACAGCCGTGACTATTGGAAAACATTTTTTTTAATAGACCAAATATTGGAATTCTCTATTCTGAATTCCTCGCAAAAATTATATTAGGTGTACATATCTTTAATAAACCTAAAAACACGATTTGATCTGGTCTCAAACTAGCACGAAACAAACTTGCAATAGCTCTAAAAAATTTTGATTCCTCATTTGATACAGCTGTACTTTCTTTCCAAAACTATATTTGTTTACAAAGCTGACTTATTTTTGGTTTTATTAACTTGTGTATATAACCTATTCTTTTATCCCTGAATATCTGTGAATACACATTGAATATATACATAAGCATGCATGTTTGTTGGAAGCTTTCGTTGTTGGTTAGTTTGTTGCAATGTTGCATATTATCAAAAACATTTGTAGCAGGAAAACAGAGCAACGGATGAGTTTGAGTTGGTCGAAGGGTTGGTTTTTTTTTGAGCGAAAGAAAAGTGAGAGGGGAAGTCCATGTGTATATTTTGGCTGCTGGCATTTTTGAATGTTTGCCAAATGTTGTTGGCTTTGGCGTAATTGTTACACCAACAGTGAAATGTGCAATGATAAGGCCGCGATGTGTTTTTTTTTCAGTTTTTTCCACCCTACATTTCTATTATTTTTTTCGTTGCGCTGCCATTGCCCTCTGATGGCAGTGTGCCAAATTCTATGGCAGGACACACATGCTTAGGGTGTCCTTTTTCCCCTCCATGTGGCCAGCATAATAAACTTAATTTGAGTTGAGATGTTGCGAAATAAAAACGGAGAGGTAGCTGCTGAATTACAATTTGTAAATAATTATATTAATTAGCACAATTAATACCTCTTTTTGAATGGTTTAATAATTAAACTTTAATAAATTAAATAAAAAATAAAAGTATTGGGAAATAGTAGATCGATTAGCGAACGTTTTAATAAATTAATTATATACCTTATATGATATTTATATATATATAAATTTTTTAATTATATAACACATCAGGGGTTAGAGATATGTGAAATTGTTTTATTTAAAGTGTATAATGTATTTCATCAGCTATACATATTTTATTCAGTTTATTTTATCCGCTTTCCCTCAACTTGCCATTGTTATGCAACACCTGCACCTTGTGTGACTTAATAATCCTCACATGGGCACGCCCCAGAACAAGTTACTTCATATTTCAACCCATTTCAGTTGCCTTGAGTTCTCCAAACTTTTTTCCAGAGACGAGAAAACTTTCACGCTCCCAGTTTATTGGGCTTTTACGTGGGCGAGAGAGTTTTCACGCCAGAGGATTAAACTCGATTTTAAATGCATTTTTCTGGTATTTAACTAATTTCGTTAATATTTCGCAAACGCCGGCTGAGCTTGGCGGCGCCTGAAAATTTCCAAGTGGAAAACCAGAGCCAGCGAGGGATGGGATGGAAATGTCTGTCAGCTGTTGCCGTCGCCTCCTTATAATGTTTGTCCTTGCCACACACACACACACGCACCTCACGAGTGACTGTTCATCTTGAGCTTAAGTGTGTGTTTTTGAGCTTTGTTATGTTTTGATTAACGACAAATCAAATCAAACGAGATAATGAGTCGGAATGAAATTACTTATGTGTGCACTCAATGAGCCATGCAGTCGGGCAAGCAAAAGATTCATTCATTCTTTAATGGCTTTACGATTTCCCAGCAAATTAAGCACATTACTCATACGTCCTGTGAGCCTGTGCTAAATACATTGCTCATACGTCACGTGGTCCCGTGCAATATCCATATCAGAGTCTTTATTGCATAAATTTGTACAGTAAAACAGTAATTTATAAATTCTAAGATTTATACTTTCTTTAAATACCTCATTTTATTTAAACAACTTTCAAGCATTACAATTTAAAATAGCATTAAATTAAGTTAGCTCATTTTTGCTGAAATTATTATTATTTAATGTTATTTTTGTCAGTGTTTATTGCATTGGCTATGCTTTTTTTTCTTGCCTAATTTATTCCAACAGCTGTGAAATTTGCGTGTGAATTTGTCTAATACCCATTTTGGGAGCAACGCAACAACAATGCCAACTACAACAACAGGGTTAATAATAATCATAACAAATGCTCACCATGACCCAAATTTTTGCATGGACATGCTCTTCTCCCTTGCAGGATCTCACTGGAGAGACGAACGGCAAAATTATTGTTTAAATATTAAACAACCGCACACAAACACATCCTCTTGTGTGCAGTGTGTAGTAGAACAATACGTTTTGTTGGCCAAATACAATGGGGCGCTAAACAAAGCACATCAACCGACAGACAGTGGGCCAAAATAATAATTGCGTAAATTAAGAGGTCCCAAAGTCAAGTCAGAAACATCCCAACTCCACTCGCATTAGAGTGGCAGGTATTTGACTTATAGTAACGTGAGCCGATTAAATTACTGATAAATAAAATAAGGATGACAGTAATTTGTTTCAATTACAAATTATAAATAAGTAAATGCGTTGATTTATGCTAAAATTGTTTTTTAATCACAAGGAAAAATAATAAAAATATGTATTTAGGCTTACAGATATTTCTTTTTTTATTTTTGAAGCCAATTTGGAACCTATCTTCATACAATGTCCAAATAAATCATCTTTCTCAAGGCTATTTAACTAATTTAAAAATTATTAATGTGAACCAATACTTTTACAAAACTAATTTATTATACATATTCTTAGGAAACAAACTCTAAACAAATTATAGATGCATTTTCCATCGATTACAGATTACAAATACAAGCTTGTCAAATTAAATCTCCACCGCAGAGTCAAAATAATTTATCTTCTCTTGATATACAAAGTTGATTTGTTGATGGCTTTGATTATCTCACGAAATAAATAATTCCTTGGCTTGGCTTGGCATCCTGTGGTATTCGGTATGCCGAAAATAAGGTTGCTATTTAAATGCAATTGATCTATATTAATGCCCCTTACTATAGCCTCCATTTGCATATATATTTATATGCCTTTGCTTGGGCGCCCATGCAAATTAATAATTATTATCATCATCATTATTGTCTGGCTCATTTGACAGCAATGTCATTTGCAGTCCCACTTGAAATCCCTCCAATGACTTCGTCCAACCATCGAACCCCAAAGTCTTACCGCATTTTCCATGTACGTACGCACATAAAGCTGTCTATATGGATGCCTGGCATACATACATATATTTGACACAGCTTGACTTCAATTGCAAAATTGGCTGCACTTGCGACAAGAGGCGACCTTTTTGTAAATATTTCATTCTGGTTTTATTGGTCTGTGTGGTCAGCTCGTTTCTGAGGTTATAAAGTTAATGAATTGCATTTTGATATGTGTTGTGGTCTTTCACCTCCCTGCCCCAGCATGGAGCTAGATTTCGTGTTGTCCTTTGGCCTTAATAATCTTTAAACCGGAAGCCTTGCTCGAGGAAGTCGAATCTAGATTAAATTAAGTCTATAGATGGCAGTATCCACATGGCAACAGGGGGCAGGTATCACCTAGCACACGTGCGTACATATGGGCACACCTGCACACTGCGATAAACTCAGGTTAAATTCAAATTCGACTGGCTACGCGGCACACCGGTGGCCTCGATGAGGATTCAGCTTGAAGTCAATTCCTTGCATTTGTCATAATTGGCCACGAAGTGTGCTTCCCTTCGATTTTGCAACTATCCCGCCGCCTCTCCCTCTCACCGGATTACTAATCGCATCATGAGCTCCTTTTCCAAGTTACATTAAAGTTACATTTTACCTGGGCAAAGTTACGACGAGGTCTTGATATATGTAGCAGTAGTCACGATGAAAAAAGGTGTTTAAGAATCTAATTAAATATTTAAAATTAAAAATTAAGTTTAAAAATTAGAAAATGTATCATCAATATTTATTTATATTACTAAATTTGGATTGAATCCAATTAAAATATAATTATAGAACAAAACAAGTGTACTCTTTTTATAAATTATAATAAAAAAGGTTTGAATATCAAGTATTTCTTATGTAAATTCTGTACAAATTATTCATATAAGTCCCCGTTTTTTTCCAGTGCCTCCACTCAACTCTTTTGCACCGTCTGCCACTGGGTGCGTCATGCGGCTCCAACTCCTTCAGGTTATTTTTGTGCTTCTGCTCTTGTCACGTTTGCGAGCTGTTCCTCAATTTTGCGCATCGTCATATGTTTGTCATTGTACGCGCCACGTGCGTCCTGCTAGAGTCCTTGTTGCGTTCCTTCTCTTCCTACCATCCTACCACCATATTCCTTAGCGTTTTCATTTTCATTTTCCTTCTCGTCCTTGTGTGTTTGTCAACGGCAGACCGCATTTTTAATATGCACATAAATTGGCTGACATTGATGGATCCTAATAGAGTTGCAGTTGCCTGGATGTCGCCTGCAGCAGTGGCTTAATAGAAGCCAGGAATGTAGAGGCAGCAGTGATGGCACACCAGGAGGTTACTGAAAGAATATAAAAAAAACATTTATAAATAATACTTTTCTTGGCGGAAAATTAACTTAATCAGAGGCCCATTAAATCTCTGTCTTAATAATAACAAGATGGACATACAGTCGGGTGTCCCGACAGTAGAATACCCTGTACCCTGGACCGCTCCCCGTGAATTGAATTCGAGACAACTTACAATTACTTTAACGAACGTTCTAGAAATAGCTGTGACTTTGTTTCGCTGTATGTATACAGGCAAAGAATGTGACCATTGCAAGTGTATTGGTGCATGTGTTATTTGGAGCCCTTTGCCTTGGCTGCCTCTTGTATACATAATAGGTATAAAGTAAAAAGACTATATCTCCGATATTTATTGTACGATCGTAATGAAATTTAGACAATCTGTGTATTTTGATAAAATACATCAAGGTTGTGAATATAGTTTACCTAACTTTATAAATTTAGGAGATATACGTTTTTTTCAAATAGCTCCCCAAAAAAGGGGACCAGCAAAAATTTAAAACAAACTTGATCTGCGTGCAGATATAAGAAGTCTAAGTCCCAAGTTTGGTGTCTCTAGCTCTTATAGTCTCCGAGTTCTAGGCGTTCATACGGACAGACGGACAGACGGACAGACGGACAGACGGACAGACGGACGGACGGACGGACAGACGGACATGGCTATATCGACTCCTTAAGTGGTCCTGACCAATATTTAGGTAACTTTTGGGGGTCTGCCACGCCTCCTTCTGCCTGTTACAGAATATCGCACAAAATTATAATACCTTTGTACCT